>JANHAO010005506.1:0-22526 GCA_026873985.1 Saraca asoca | reverse complement strand
AAATTAAAGGAGTAACCTAATGGTACAAGTCTTGAAACTGAAATCAAGTTTCTAGAAAAACTTGGAATATAAAAGGTCTTCTCTAGCCACTATCAAAAACTAAGTTGCATGTTACAATGTATTCTACATGTGAGCTGATCTTGTTTCCTAATAAGATGCTATGCTCACTTGCCACTAGCTTCCTTAGGTTTTGCATACCCTGCAAGGTATTTGAAATATGGATTATAGCTCCAAAATCAATCCACCATGTATTATGATTAATATCAACCATATTAGATTCATAACAAACAAATGAGATTGGTTCACCTTTTTCTTTAAGCTATTTCTTAAATTTGGCACAATCCTTTTTCATGTGCCTCTTCTTTTTATGGAAGAAACACTTGGACTCCTTCTTGATGCTACCTTGGGGTGGTATTTTACTCTTCCCTTTCTTATTGGCCTAATTTTAATTCTAATTCTTTCCCTGGTTCTGGTTTTTATCCTAAGTAACTAATAGTGCACTCTATCCCAGTTCTATAATCAGCTTATTTTCCTCTTGAACACACATGGTCATAAGTTCATTAATTGACTATTCATTTTCATGTGTATTATAAGAGATTTTAAAAAATCCATACTAATGTGATAAAGTATTCAAAATATAGTGCACCAGGAAAGACTAAAATATTTCAAATTCAAGTGCCTTAAGTTAAGCTACAATGTCCCTTATTTGCATGATGTGCTCACGTACACCCCTTGCTGTATTGAGTCTCAAGGACGTAAACTTTATAATTAGGATATTGGCAAGTGCTTTGTCTAAAGTAGCAAATTGCTCATCAATTACTTTTAACAGATCCCTTACATTGTTATGCTATTCAATAAAATCATGAATATCAGTAGAGATATTGACCTTTATGAACTTGACACTAAGGCGATTAGATCACTCCCACTATTCATAAAATGCCCTATCAGCTTGAGTGCTAGTTGCAGTAATAATGGGTTCATCTTTCCTTATAGCATTATCAATATCCATCCATCCTAAATGAAGGAGAACTCATTCCTTCCAAACTTTATATTTATCACCCTTAAATTCAAGAATATCACATTTCATATAAGAAAAATTCACAGATTGCTTAGCTATATAAGATAACTTACATGCTTACAAACTAAATTTTTGGGACTAGAGAGATAAATCATGATTTATCAATGCAAATCATGCACAAAAATAATAAATTTAATGACATAGAACTTACCTGTGGGCTAAAGTCTTAATTCAATTAAATTTATTTAGCCATGTGATAAAACTATCAAATTATGTTCTTTTCCTTAATTTCTGTGGGTAAATTAAAAAATATAATTTGATATTTTATCCTAATTAGTTATACTAATATAATAAAAATTCTTATGGAATAAAATTTATTATATTAAGCATAATTAATCACAATAAATGTCCTTAAAAATATGTGATTCTAGACAAATCAATATATAATTTTTTATAATTAAAGGTGCTGTGGCTAAAGTCTAATTAATTAAAATTATACAAATCACTAGACATTTAAATAACTTAATATAAATTGTTCATGCATAAAATTGCAAAAATAAAGGTAATTTAACAAATATGAACAAAATTATAAATTATATACTAAAATTAATTTAACCAAATTATGCATAACATATCCAAAATTATACGTATAAAATAAATAATTAAAGCATATAATTTTCCTAAATTAATTTTCCTACAAAATTACAATATTCATAACAAAACAAAAATTTATGAATATAATAGCAAAAACAAAATTTTTATGAATTTTTTTCATAAAAATACCAAATTATGAAATTATTCATAAAAATAAAATTTATGAAAATTTTCTCAAAAATACTCAAAATAAAAATTCTGCCCATGAGAAAATATAATATGTTCTCTAAACAGCTAAATTTGAAACTAACCGATACCTCTTTAAACAAGTACACAACAAAATCAACGTTTCAAATTTAACAAAAAGAAATCAAAATTCAGTTGCTCAAGGTAACCATATCCTAATTGCCACGATTGGATCTCTTCCCAATTCTAACCCCATGATTTATTCAGAAACTTGAAAATATACTTGCATACAAATTACCATAATTCCATTCTCTATATATCTGATGAACCAAAATCCAACTAAATTAAGACAAAACCATGAGATTGCAGCAAAAATGCAAAACCCAGAATCAAGATTCAAAATTTTTGTACATTAAGGGGTATTTTTGAAGAATTTTTTTTTAAAAAAATTTTTGCATCAAGACAGAGGTACAAGATTTACTTTGATACCACATGTTAGCAAAACTTAAGTGCTAATGATCATAAACTGTAATGAAAGCAGGATAAAACAAATTACCTCCAACCATTGACGTCAGATATTGAAAAGTAAAATTGCTCTATACACCACGTCTAGAGTAGTTTAAGAGGTTCCAATGCTTTGTTCTCTCTCCAGAATGATGGTGATTCTTTCTGTATGGAGTCTTAGATAGCATTAGGAACCCAAACCTTATATTATATAATGATTCTCAACCCATCACCGAGATATCTGAATAATTTGATTATGAGGAAATAATGAACTTATCTTAAAGATAATGGAGTTCATCGTAAAGTAATTGCAAATCCCTTAACTTAAGGATATGATATTGGTCATATCCAGTGGAGATATATCTCATATTATTTTGGAGATATTTCTCACATCTTCCTCCCTCTTTAAATATATTCAAGGTAATTTTATCATTGAAAATAAAGTTATTTTAAAACCTAAATTTTAATGAAATCTTTATATTTAAAGAGAATATTTTTTATCCAAAATTATTAATTAAGATAAAATATAGATTTTAAAAATAGAAAGAAAGTTTATATTTTTTTGATATTTTTAGGAAAATCAAAGTATTTTTCTTCATGTTTAATCATTTCGCATCTCTTTCTCTGGGTAATATTTTTTGAAATTTAATGCTATATGCTATGTATCAACTAAAAAAAATGTATTAAATATTATACTAAACTAGGGTACAACTATTTCTTATTTATTCCTTACCATTGGACATTCAATGTACCTTCGGGGGACATCCAACAACCATTGGACAATAAAGAAAGGGTCGATGTAGCTGATGACTAGCACACATACTACAATGCAACCATGTTTTTAGAACGACCTCTCATAGCCCTGTTGATACCGACGATGACAATTTGGTTTGTAACCTATGAATACTCGCAATTTTTAATAAATTAAACAGTGACATAAATATTAAAAAATGAATGGTTTGAAGATTCTCGTCGAAATTTTATCGAATACAAAGGCTATATTATCAAATCCATTTTATATATAAATTTAATATAAATAATGAAGAAAACTAAAATTATATATACTATGTTCATGTATTATAATTTTATTGTTATTTAAAAACTATAACTTTTATCAATAAAATTGCAAATGAGTGCGTGTCGTATGTCTTATTTGAATAAAATGGATAAACGAAAACGTGTATAAGAATTTGAGGATGTAAAAACAATTTGGATGAATATTGAAAAGTCAATCTGTACAGATAGTGAGGATTTAATGACAATTTAAATGAATACTGAAAACTCAATCCTAATCGATGTTGAACACTTGACCTGCAACCTATGAAGACAAACAAGCGGATAAGGTCAACCTTTAAAACAAGAGCATTTATAGTAGTAAGACTGCCTATCACTTATTTTGGTAATTATTTGAATAGAGCATTTATAGTAGTAGGACTAGCTGTGCATCATGGCATGACCACAGTGGACGGGAGTTGCTTGATAACTCAGCTGCAGACAAGAGTTATAACTATTAATTAGCTAGCTAGCATAGTGAAGTCGTATTTAATAAACATGAGCTAGCTACTATACGCGGGTGAAGTCCTATGTAATAAACATGATATCATTTTCCAACCTAACATCGTTAGCCCAGGGTGTGATTGGTAGGAGAGAAAAAAAAGTAAAACAAAGAAAATGAAAATGAGTGAAAAAAAAAAATAAGAAAGAAAGAAAGAAAAGGAGAAGAAAAAAAAAAATTTTGTTGATTGATTGGAAGGAAAATAGTAGGAAAGAAAATAATAATTTATTAATTAGTTGAAAGAAAAATGAAAGGAAAGAAAAAGAAAATAAAAATATTTATATTATAATAAAAATTAAATAAATATTAAAATAAATTATATAATTAATAATATCTTTTCATTTTTTGAAATATTAATATGTAATTTAATGTAAACAAGCAATTTTAGAATTGAATTTTTTTTTAATCATATAAACTATTTTCCTTATTTTTAAAAATATATTAAACATGAAAAATTTACATTATAGTGACTTGATTAATAAATATAAAAATAAGAGAAAATAATTTCTATTTTAATGAAAATAAAATAAATATTAAAATAAATTGTATGATTAATAATGTCTCATCATTTTTTTGAAATACCAACGTGTAATTCAATGTAAATAAGCAAATTTGCAATTGAAATTTTTTTTTGATCATATAAATTGTCTTTTCTTATTTTTTTAATACATCAAATATGAAAAATTTATAATATAGTGACTTGATTTATAAAAATTATTCTCTTTCTCCCGATTATTAGCATCAAACAGTCAAAGAAAATATTTTTCATGAATTTAAATACGGAGTTGGCTGGGTTTGGTGGAGCTGTGGGTGACGGCGACAACGACGACGACGGAGGCATCGGGTAGCTGCTGCCGGTGGATGGATCTGCGGTGCCATCGGAGGTGGCTGGGTTCAGCGAGCCGTGCACGACAGCGACAACGACGGAGGCGAGTTGCAGTGAAAGACTTCTTCGGAGGAGGACGACGGTGACCTGGGGAAGCTTCGGCCGGCGGAGGGAACTGGGTTGGCACCGGTGGTGGTTGCAGTCGAGCTGAGAGAGAGAAATGGGGAAAATGGAGTTTGGTGGGGCTGAAACTCAGAAATGGGAAAAATGGAGGTTGCTCTGGCCGAAACTGCGAAAATGAGAAAAATGGGGTTACTGTGCATTTTCCCTGCGTTTTTCGTGCACATTTGCGCAGAAAATAAATTGGCGGGTCCCACGACAACTTTTTTCGCTGCTTTTCCTTTCCGCACATTTTCCGCGCTTCAGCCAATCAGTAAAAAACTCTTTTCCCCTTTTGTTTTCTGCGGAACTTTTCTTTTCCGTGCAATTTCTGTGTTACCAATCAGCCCGTTAAAATGTTTGTGTAATATAAATTATACATGTGTAACAAAGGATTTAATTGTTTAAATAATAAAATGAATCATCATAATTATTAAAAAAATAATTAATTATGTAAAATTTAATAAATAATAAATAATTAATTATAAGAAAATGGATAATTATTAATAATCATGACAATTGATAAAATTAAATTAAATTGTCAAAATTTTATTAATAACAATGAATTGATTGTTGCCAAATATCATAATAAGCAGTGTTATAAAATATATCATCTACAGTTAATAACTGTTAATAATGATATTATATAATTAACTAGGGTTTTGACCATAAAAAAATATTAATCTTTCACTATTTTTCATGTGTATTTATTACATATAATGACCATAAAAAATAGTTTATGTTAATTTTGACTATTTGTGGCTATCAAAAATATACTTGGAAGGGTTTTAATATGTCATTCCATATGAATGCGAAAATAAAATTATAAGGATCATAATTATATATTTTTCTACTCACACTAAATAAACAATCTATGCTAAAAAAAATATAAATACCCTCAAAATAGAAAAAAATAATACACATGTACATTTGCTCCCAAATTTATACCACAGGACCTCCCATACTTTATTTTTATACTAAATTTCATCTAATACCAAGCATGTTTACTTGCTAAATTAGTTTCAATGCCAACTTATGACATTTTTTCCTGTTTCAAATCCGATGTCATCATTGACACCTCAATCTAATATAGCTTCGATGAACGTTTTCTGTTATCGAGGTTGACTTCTTGAATCTTCATGTTGGTCTTCAACCTGTTCTATTTCTCAACCGCTTCATACTTGTCTCTTTGAGTTAACATTATTTGAGAGATTTTGATAAATTACACCCTTAACCTGACATAACTTTCAAGATAGTTTTCAATCTGCAACTCCTTAACTCCTCTATTGACTTCTTCTTGGCATTGTCTTATTGAACTCGCACCATTGAGCATTTGTTTCCCCTATAACCTTTAAGTTGTTGTCTCCATAACTTTGGTGTCTTAGGCTTTGTTGCCTTCGCAGACTTTGTGATCTGCTTCTATAAACTCTACTTCATCGTCCCAACACTCTTCTTTGTGCCACTACTTCCACATTTCTCTGATTTGTCGCCTTAACAACTTTTCCTATCCCACTACTTCTACAACACTCAAGTTATCACCTCTACAACTTATGCTTGCCTCACTACCTCTATAGCTTGCAACACACTATCCCTGTATAACTCTCTACTCATTACCTCTATAACTTAAGTGTGTGCTACATCTATAACTTGTACAGTTGTTTGGTATTTTGAGCTATCTATTAACAAATATGCCCCACATCCAATGTCTCATTCCACCTATGTGAAAGACGCAAGTCTTATTCCATGCCATCACACAAGTCTCATTCTTTGCTGACAAAACATGGCTTGATTATAAGTCTCACTTTTTACTCTTTAAGTCTACTCGTGTTGATTTTGATCAATCTATTATACTTTGCTATGCTACTTCCACACTTGATCGGATCTTGCTAACCTTCTCTGAATTGACACCCTCATAGTATCTCAACCATCATAGTCTTTTTAGAGTTGATACTATCTAGTATCTTGGCCCTCATAACCCCTCCTAGGTTTGCATACTCCAGTGATATCTTTTCAAAGTTGATACTTGCTCGTATTCCCCAACCTTCATAGCCATTCGCTAATATCTTGATCCTCCAAGCCATTTCTTCGATAATTAATGGCTTTTCTCTTGGCACTTCCCTAGCTATATCCTTTTATGCCTAAGCCTTTGTAGCCTAGTTCAAGCATATCCTTCTAATGATTCTTTCACATTAATAGCTTGATGGCAATCGAGCATAGAGTATCCTGCACTCTAGCTCGAGCTTCACTTTGCTTGTGCACAAACATTTATGAATCTCATGGTCATTGTCATAAAGTTTATCTTATGACTATGTAATGCTAGCATGCTATGCCTCGTGTCATTGTCACTACTCCACTGCATAACTATGTAGCTCTAGCTCATTACATCTTGTATCATTGCCACTTGTCATATGACTATAATGTGTTAGTTCTTCTAGCTTCTTATCTAAAATCTCGTGGATTATAGCTATAGCTCATTCCTTACAACCATGTAATTATTGGGAACAAGTGATCCCTCCTGGATCATCTCTTTCCCCTCCGAGTTTACTCCTACAAGATTCATGCTTTTTAACACGATTTTGGACTCCTCTAATAAAATTTGTTTGCTCAACAAATCTCTTTAAATGTGTCATCCCATAGGATATATTAATCTTCTATTATAGCCACACATTTAGCACGACCATGGCTTTATTAGTAGCTAATATATCCCTTATAGACATGGTCAAGCTATCTTGGCAAAACTAGGGCTTCTCTTAGGATTTCCTCCTAGTAAATAAGTCGTTAAATCTTTCATCCTTTTGAATGGTGTGCATTCCTTGGAATGCTACTATGAATGAGTGAACAATCAATGTCTTGTGCTATATAGCAAGTCTACTAACTTCTGCACATGTTTGCACCCAATGTAGTAATTACATTCTCTCAAATGCAATATTTTGCACACTAGCCCTCGAATCACTCCAACCTTTTGTTACCTTTACAGTCAAGTCCTTAGCAACATCCCTTCATTGCTTCAACAAATGTTCACTTTATGCACAAATCTCATATGCTTTCAACAAGCTGAATCTACCATAATAATGGCCACCTAATTTGCTCTTTTGAGCACCAACTGAGCTTCGTTACCAACTATCATGGGCCAGTAACTCTTTTAAGCATGCTACACGATGTCAAATGCAAAATTTACACCCATGTAATTTATAAATAGAAGATACAGCAAAAAGTACTCTAGTAGATGTTATTGTGCCCACTGGAGCATCAGTCTCAAAATAACCCAAGCTTTCTTTTTATGTAAAACCTTTAGCAACTAATCTCACCTTAAAAGCTTGTATAAAACCGTACGTATTATAGTTTCTTTGAAAGATCCATTTGCATTTTATAGGTTTTGACCCTAGTAGTAAGTTAGCTAAGATCCAAATATTATTAAATATTATAGAATCCATTTCAGCATTTATAACTTCTTTACATAATGATGCATCTCTAAAAGACATTACTTCTTTATATGTTTTAGGATCGTCTTTGATGTTTAATAATACTGGTATCTTATTAACTAAATGATTTCTATTTCCTTTTACAAGAAACATTATATAATCTGTAACTATAAATTCATGATCCAAGTATTTTTCTTTTCTAACCTTTTGACTTCTTCTAGGTTCTAATAGTTTATATACTTTTTCTCTTATTAAAAACAAGAAAATCATATGCCACTAATTTATTTGGATCCACGTTACTTTCTGGTTCATGCATAATTGATTTTGTGAAAATTTATTCTTAAAAAAAATCTACATGTATTGATCTACAATAACATTAAATTCTAAATCTAAAATTCTATATGCTTTAGAATTTTGTACATAATCAACAAAAACATATTTTATTCCTCTAGGCCTTAATTTTGTTTGTTGAGAATTTGGAATTCTATAAAAAACTATACACCCCCACACTTTAAAATATTTCAAATTTGGTTTTATTCTTTTCCAAACTTTATATGGTGATACATGAGCCTTTTTTTGAAGGAACTCTATTATGAATGGCGTCATATTCTTAATTTCTGCCAATCCATTCTATTGGGGGTGTAAATGGGCCTAATTTTGTTCTTTGAGAATTTGGAATTCTATAAAAGGCTATACACCTCCACATTTTAAAATATTTCAGATTTGGTTTTATTCCTTTCCAAACTTCATATGATGATACAAAAGTCTTCTTTGAAGTAACTTTATCATGAATGTGGCAAGCAATAAGCAAGGCTTCACCCCCACAAATTGAATGATAACCTTGCATTTAAAATCATGGCATTTAAATGCATCAACTATGGTCCTATTCTTTCTTTCTGCTAACCAATTTTGTTAGGGTGTAGATGGACCTAATTTTGTTCTTTGAGAATCTAGAATTCTATAAGAGGCTATGCCACTATAAAAAAAAATTACCTTGTGGTGGTTTTTTTGTGCATTTAGCTGTGGTTTTAACAACCGCTAATACCCTTCTCAGTGGTTTTTGGAACCACCACATATCCATGGGTTGAGAAATAGTAGCAGCAATTTTTTTGTGTTTAGCAGTGGTTACTATAACCATAAAAAAAAGTACACATAGTGACGGTTTTCTCTGTATTTAGCGACAATTTTTG
The DNA here is from genome assembly GCA_026873985.1 of Saraca asoca. Lineage (NCBI taxonomy): Eukaryota > Viridiplantae > Streptophyta > Magnoliopsida > Fabales > Fabaceae > Saraca > Saraca asoca. Next base: position 13,072 of record JANHAO010005506.1, on the reverse strand, counting down.
TAATTATCAGAAAAGTACACATAGTGGTGGTTTTGTTTGCATTTAGCCGTAGCTTTGAAATCATCGAAACAATAAACATAATGGTGGTTTTCTTTGCATTTAGTGGCATTTTTCAAAAAAAATTTTAAAAATTTTTTGCTTTTTTGCAACAGTTGGCATTGCATTTAGCGGTGATTTTTTAGGAATTAAAAAAAATTCTTTTTGCGGTGGTTTTCGCTGCATTTAGCAGTGATTTCACAGAAATTTTTTTTGAAAAATTGTTTTTAGTAGTGGTTTACATTGCATTTAGCAGTGATTTTTCAAAAAAATTTTAACAAAATATTTTTGCGGAAGTTTATGCCACATATAGTAGCAATTTTTTGAATTTTTTTTTAAAAAATATTTTTATGGCAATTTTCGCTGCATTTAGTAGTGGTTTTCTTATATTTTTTTTAAATCGACTCTAAATGCAGCATTTCAGATTTTTTTTCTATCTTAATTTTTCTTGTATCTATTAACCTGCTACAAGAATAATTTACAATAAATACATAAAAAATTAAATAAAATGAAATTGAATACAAATTTCATATTAATAATAAATATTTAAACATGTGTTAGTCAGACATTAGAATTCAACAAGTCTATACACAATTTAACAATTAGAAGTTTGAAATCAAGCTGGCCTGCCATGACTAATGGACGAAGAAGGCCCTGCATCTGCGACATGTCTACTTCATGCATCTGGTGACTGTAAAATAAAATTAGAGCAAGTTATTATACTAACCCTGAAAATTATTCATATACAACCAAAATGAAGTAGGTTCATCCCTTTTTTTCCTACTTGTTTTTCCTTTTGGCATACTGTCTAATCTGTATAACAAGAGCATATTTATGAAACGATTTTTATCTTCAATTAGAGTTTTCTTCCTTTTCATTCTTATTTCTAAATAATCCAAAGATGATTAATTGTTAATAGCCAAAAAACATGAGATATGGTAAGAAAGAAAAAGTTGTAAATTAAACTCTTGTTAGCTCATATTATCTCCAAAAGCAAGTAGTTGTGAAACTTATTAATTAAAGAAATAAATATTTCACCTCAGCAAGTAGAAAAGAAATGAAAACAAGAAATGTTGGATGCTACAACATTACATTAAAGCTATCAAAGTGTCAAATAATGTAGCTCTTATTATGACTCCTAAATGTTAAAAATCTTAAGCAGAAGTAGATTTTCTCTGTTGGAATACGACAGCAAACATAGGAACACCCACACCAATGCTAAAGGCTGTAAATACTCTAAGGCTCACTTTCAATTTTTGATGTTTCATTCTATCCAAGTTGTACATGTGCTTGGCATGCATATAGTATGGCTCATCATGACCATTTTAGATTTTATTATTAAGAGTTTTATTGAATTCTATAATGATAATTATTATCTACTCTTATCAAATTTTTACTCAAATTGAAAAAGGGAGTCGATTAGTCTGCATTCAATACTGGTGCATGGCTAAAATAACACATTTCTAATTTCCTACATATCCAAATTACTAATAACTTTAGAAACAACAACAAACATGAACATATACAACACTATCAAATTTATCAATCCTAATCAAATGTAAATATTCCACTATTTTGAGTTTAAACTTGAAGCCATTAATGTTGTAAGCATTAAATCTCTTGGCTTGCCGAAGAGGTTCTCGACCAAAAACTTTAAATCATCAATCACCTCTACGCGATTATTGACATTCATGATTTACAAATATTGCATATTGAAACATATTACTTACATAGATTAAATTTGAGAAATTATAGACAAACAAATAGATTCAAACTTACACAGCAAGCAAACCATTGAATAACTTTCTTATTAATACCTGCCTTGATCGAATTCGACTCCTAAGTCATCTCTTTGTTTGAGTCCTCAATTCCTCAATGTATAGGTTAGCCATCAGGCAATTGAACAACACATACTTATGTGCTTGTGGTAACTTTAATTAGGTTAGCATAAAAGTTACGAACTGTCCAATCGGTTGACCTATCTTTTGAAATATGAATGACTTTTGATAGGAGTTACCATGATTGGAAAAGTCATCAACCCATCCAACTTGATTGAATTTTGTCTCGATTCCATCCAAATATCTTGAATAGAAAGTAAGACATTCCTCAGCTAAGTAACCTTCGGCTATGGAGCCTTCCGGTTGAGCTCTATTCTTCACATAAGACGTTAAATGTCCCAAGTCCCTATTAAGTGCAAAGTAAAACATACAAATATGATTAGCTAAGCATTCCATTACTAGTGATGGGATTGTTGTTGAAAACAAATCAAGTATACACACCTCTCAATGAGATACATCCATCATAATGCATAGATCCTCTACATTTTGCCTCATCAACAAGATGAACAATCAAATGAACCATTACAGTGAAGAAGGATGGAGGAAATAACATTTTCATATGGCAAAGTGTGAGGACAATTCTTTCTTGAAGCTTGTCAAGCTCAATGGTATTTAAAGATTTACTGCAAAGGTTTTTGAAGAATGAACACAACTCAACTAAAATTACATTTACATTCTCTAGTAACAAATTGTGCAATGCCAAAGGCAATAATTGCTCCATGAGAATATGTGAAACATAACTTTTCAATACAGAGAGCTTACGATGCCTTAAATCAATACATCTTGAAATATTACTCAAATATCCATCATGTACTTTCATATTCTTCAATCTACGAAGAAATACATCTTTTTGGGCATTTGTCATTGCAAAAAGTACCGAAAGGTATTTCCTGTTCTCATTAGCCCACAAATCTCACCTTACATTCATTGCTTGTAGGTCTTTACGAGCATTAAGATGGTCCTTCATCTTTCTTTGTTTATTGAGTAAAGTATAAATCACATTATCACACATATTTTTTCAATGTGCATAACATCAAGATTGTGACGTAACAAATTAAATTCCCAATATGGAAGTTGAAAAAATATACTCTTTTTCTTCTATTGTTGTATTTCACTTTCATCTGCTAATGTATCTTGAGATCTTTTTCCTGCTTCTTTCATCTTGGGTACCTTTCCAAATATGACATCAATATTTTTTAACTGTTCCAAAATTTTAGAACCAGACAATGTTTTTGGTGGATCTCTTAACTTTAAGTTTCCATTGAATCAAGACTTATTAGACCTAAACCTATGAGATGCATCTAGAAAGTGACGATGATACATGAAGCACCACTTCTTACTATATGGAAGACATTGAGGCTTAAAGTCAGAGTTACAAACTGGGCAAGCTAAGCTAGTGTGAGTGTTCCACCCAGACAAGTTTCCAAATCCAGGAAAGTTACTAATTGTCCACATTAGAGCTACACGCATTTTGAACATTTTATTTGTTGATGCATCATATGTTTCCATACCATCATTCCATAACCCTTGCAATTCTTGGATAAGAGATTAAAGTTAGACATCTATGTCATTCCCAGACATTCACTTTCCTAGAATAGTCATTGAGAGGATGAAAGAGGCCTACTTTATACATATCCAGGAAGGCAAGTTGTAGGGAATTAAAACAACTAGCCATATGCTATAACTAGTGCTTAAATTCCTATAGGGGTTGAAACCATCAGTAGCAAGGCTAAGTCCCAATTTTCATAGATCTAAAGAAAATTTTGGGTTTAGTGAGTTAAACCTCATCCATGCTTCAGAATCCCTTGGATGTTTCATTAAACTGTAATTATTACTCCCTATAGCATGCCACCTCATGTGTTCTACAGTTTTAAATGAGATGAATAATTGTTGCAAGCATAGCTTGAGTGGAAAGTAATGCAATAATTTTGCTAGAGTTTTCTTCCCCTTCCTTTGACTCTTGAGTGTAGCCCTTCCATTATTGCTACCCTTTGGTTTCCATATAGAGGTATGACATCTATTCCACTCTTCTCTATTTGCATCCTCTCCCTAATAAAGCATGTAATCATTTAGACATGCATGTATCTTTGTGTAGTTAAGTCTAAGCTTGTTAATGATTTTTTGGGCCTCATAGGAAGTTCTAGGGATCTTTGCATGAGCAAATGCATCATGCAACAACTCCAATATCATGGACATTGCTTTATTAGTAATTCCACACAAGCACTTGATATGATAGAGTTTGATTACAAAAGAGAGTTTTGAATACTTGGGGCATCCTTCATATAATTCCTGATTTCCATCTCTAACTAATTCATAAAATTTCTTAGTATGTTCACTTTGACCCGTATTCAGATTTAACTCCTCATCTTCAATAATTGGTTCTGGTGGTGTGGCAGCTTCATGTAAGTTATGTTTAGAGATCCCAAATGTATCATTTATCATTTGTTGAATTGAATTCTAATGGGACTTTGATGTAGATGGATGATTGCCATGATGCTCACTAGCTAAAGTGTCTACAACACTTGATTCCCCATGTCAGATCCATTTTGTATATCTAGCTGGAAATTGTTTCAGTATCAAGTGTTCATATACATCATTTCTAATCAACCATTGCCTAAATCTACAATTAGGATATGGAGATTTTATTTTCCTTTCAACGGATTGATTTGAAAATACAAAATCCAAAAAAGCCTTTAAACCCTTAGCATATTTAATCATGTTCCTAGGCAAAGTAATCCTAGATTTGTTTATTACCATGGCTAGTACACTATCTATTTAAGAATGAAAATTATAGAAGGAAACATAAAACACTTTCTTTCAAGGAGATTAAAAAGGAAAGAGTGAAAAGTCATGAAAACAACAAAAAGGATGTATCAAACCTGTGTAATTTCAATTCTCAATAGATTTTATTTCCCAACTCTCAAGCCCACAAACCAAGAAGCAACCTATGTTGTGTCCTAGCAAAATAAAAGAAAAAGAAAGAAAAAAGGTAAGAGAGGAGTTTGTGTATAAGATGACCAAACAACCTATGCAAATTTTAATGAACAAGATTGGGTGGTATTATTGCCAATATTATGCATTATTAACTAATTAAAATAAATAAATAAATATTAAGAAATTAAAATAAAAATTAAATAATTCATAAATTAATATTTACATTTTAAATTAATTAATTAATTAATAATAAATTTTTTAAAATAATTAATAAATAATTATTAAGTAATTTAAATAATAAATACTTATTAACTGATTAAAATAAATAAAAAAATATTAAGAAATTAAAATAAAAATTAAACAAATCATAAATAAATATTTAAATTTTAAATTAATTATTCATTAATTAATAAAAAAATTTTATGTAATATAAATAATTAATAAATACTTTTAAAGTGATTAAAATAATTAATAATTATTAATTGATTAAAATAAATAAATATTTTTAGCTATTTAAATTTTATAGATCTTCCCCATAAATGTGAAGGGAACCACTGGTAGCTAGGTAGTTTTATTATTAGTTGTATAATAATATGTGAAGACAAGATGATATTTCTGTATGAGGAATGGAGTAAAGAATTGTGTGGTAGGAAGCTATAAACAAGTCAAACCTCCATCCCAAGCCCAGCTACACATGAAAAACCCTATTTGACTATCAAGCAAATCATTTCTACAACTTTGTCTATTGAAGAACAAACAAAAGCTCATTCATATATAGCCCAACCTAACAATTACTCCATATATGTATGATTAATGTCTACAACTTTGATTTTTATAACTCTTATTTTCCAATTTCTCAAATTTCAACTCAAGTTTTTTCCTTCTAACAGACATGTATATTCACTCCAGACATGTATAAAATTCATTTATAGTAGCAACACTCTCGTTGCTAGTGGTAATGGGACCATAATGCAAATTTCCATATCCAAATTAAGACTACCCAATGAAAAAGAAAAGAATGTGTTTCACATCAACACAGAATTGAAGATCAAATCAGTAAGCTATTAAAGATATACCTTGCCTGCCTGATCCTTGAAATGATTCACCTTTCAAAATCCTGAAGTAACCACAATTCAGATGTAAATCCCATTAACATAAGAGCATAAAAATGCAGATATAGAGAAAAACACTAACAGGTTTTTGAGAAAATGATTGTAATTATGTTTTGATTTGACGCAGAGACACTAACTAAAATTGATGTAGAAGTTATTTCTTGTTGCCATATATAGTATCTGAAATTTGACAAAACAAATAGGGCTATATTGGAGAAAAAGTAAGACAGGTAGGTGTGATTTAATGTGTTGGGCCAAAATGACACTTCCATGCCAATAACATTCTTTATAAATTCCTTTACACTATTTTTCAAGTGGAAAAGCCAAATTATCACCACCTGATTGGTAGGTGACAATTTTTTTTAAATAAATTCCTTTGAATATCTTTATAGTTTGATCTATTTTTGACTAAATTCCTTTTATCTCATATATATAGTATGTAGTTGCATATAATTCAACATAGTAGCCTAGGAAGAACAACATGGCATCATCTGGTGGGAAGGAAGACAAGTACTGTAGCTATTTGCATAGATATGCATAGAAAAACACCAAATAGAGATTTAGTGTTCCCCTTAACTATGACATTGTCAACCAGCTCTTTGAAGAGGGTAGAACTAAGGTTTGTATGTGTGTGTAAAACTAAATTTGCTTGTTTGGGAACTGAGAAATGACAATAATTCATATTTTCAGAGTTATGTAAATAGTATTATTGATAAGTTTATATCAATCTTATTGGTTATAATTTTCATGGAAGGTATGGCCTGCTGGTTCACTCGGAGAGCAAGTGCAAAATCTTGTAAACAATCGGGAAATGGAGGTTTTCCACAAGGCTAACTTCCATGACTACATATCAATGGACCCAAACAAATATATTTCCAGCTTCAATACTAATGTTCTACTAGAATTCAAAAACAATGAATTGTCTTCTCAAATTTTAAGTTAAAAGAACAAAGTTTGAGTTAAACCTGATTAAGTAGAGTCAGATTAACTCAGATCATGTCATACTTAGAATCTTTTCTTAAGGTAAAGAATTCCATAGTAAGGTTTGGTTGTGGATGTTGACAGGAAGGAAGGCTATAAATTTGGAAAAAAAAAAAGGAAACTTGGTGGAGGATATAATGCTTTACTACAGACCTCATTGCTAGAAAGATTAAAGGCATACAACCCAGATAAGGAGACAGCAGATTCATCACACAAGGCTTTTTACAAGGATATTTCCTAGGGGATTTGCTCTAGAGGTTCTTGAAGTGTATTCAAGGCCATCGATGATTGTGTACAAATTCAGGCATTGGGGTTACATGGAAGGCCCTTTCAAAGGCCATGCCCCAACTGGAGAAAAGATTGAATTGTATGGAATTGGCATTTTCACGGTAATACACTCTCACTACCTCTCTATCAACATAGAAAAATAAAATAAAAAGTATATTTGAGGAAATTGAGGAAAACAATTAAAATAATGTCTTTCAATGCTTAACACTCTACCTTCATCACACATAATAGTAAGCCACTGATTAAATATTCTACAATAGGAAATAAGAAACAAGTAGTATAAAAGCAACTTATACTGAATTATAGGAACACATCAACAGATCAATGCCATTGTGTATAAAGCTATCAATTATTAAATACAAAAAGTTGTATTTCATTTAGTCTTGCAAAGAGTATCATTTCATATAGAAAGATATAGTAGAACTGCATACAAATGTAAATAATAAAACATCGGCTATTTGACATAAAAAAGAAGGCTAATCTAGGAGGTAACTTAACAACTTCAGATGTTTTTAAATGAATCATCCAAATTGTAACACAAAAATGAACACTATATTCCTCTAATTTCCTTTTCCAATTAGAAAATAAGCAACAGAGACTTGTATGAAAACCAAATGTTAATTACCGAAGGAGTTTATGTCCTATATTATAAAATCCCTATGCTTAAACTGGCATAAAAAATTTGGCTATTCAAAAGTTAAACAATTGATCTAAGTAAAATTTTCAACCATATTACATCAGCAAAGCTAAGAATGAACTACATATTAAGACCAAATCAAATTATTCTATAATATTCATAGACCAATGAGCTATCAAGAATATTCTCAATGAAAGAATTCAATCATCTTTTATGTAATCAAAATCAAAGAGAGGACGAAATGGAAAACATAGGAAATCAAAGGGATTATGAAAAAAAAAACAAGGGAAACATCAAGTAAAAATTTGAACAAACATGAAAAATCAAAGGAAACAAACTATTAGTGAAATCAAACCTCAAAGTAACTGTCATTAGGTTGCCTTTGTTGCCTTGTTACCATCTCTCCGACTGGTAAGCAAGAGGGAAAGAGAGCTTGATCGCATTCGAACCAGGTGAACAAGAGAGAGACTGAGAGAGAGAAAGGGAGAGAGAGAAGTCTGGTGCCAATTGGGTTGGATCTAACCCAATTTAGTGTCAAAGAGAAAAAGGAAGTCAATTGCATAACTTTCTTAACGACAATTTTGACACAATTGCCATTAAACATTTGGTACTAGCAGTAGTTTCAACATAACCGTCATTAATCATTCGGTACATAGTGGTGGTTCCATAAAACCACCATTAAATATTTGGTACTTAGTGGCAGTTTTGACACAACCACCATTAAACTTTGTACTTAGTAATGATTTTGACAAAACCACTGTTAAACATTTAGTACTTAGTAGTAGTTCAACAAAATCGTTGTTAAAAATTAACTATAACATTTTCTTTTCGCAAGCGTCGAACCTAGGTCACTTTATCCGTGTCTTCAATGGCGGTTTGGACAAATCAATGCCCTTGAACCACTATTAAAGATGTGTTTTATTGTAGTGTACACCCCCCATTTTTAAATATTTCAGATTTGGTTTTATTCTTTTCCAAACTTCGTATAGTGATACATAAGATTTCTTTGAAGGAACTCTATTATGAATGTGATAGGTAGTAAGCGAGGCTTCACCCCATAAATTTTATGGTAACTTTGGATTTAAAATCATGGCATTTACCATGTCAACTAGGGTCATATTCTTTTATTTTGCCAATCCATTTTGTTGGGGTGTAAATGGAGCAGATTTTGGTGAATTATACCATGTTCTTCACAAAAAAAAAAAAAACAAAAAACAAAACAAAACAAAGTTTGTTGAGAAATATTCACCACCTCTATCACTCCAAAGAATTTTAATCTTCCTTTCCATTTGATTCTCAACAAAAAATTTAAATTCCTTGAATTTTTTAAAAGCCTCATCTTTTATTCTTAGTAAATACACAAATGTATAATGTGAGTGATCATCTATAAAAGCAATAAAATATCTTTTTCCACCTCTACTTAGTTTACCATCAAATTCACAAATATCATAATATGTTAATTCTAAAATTTGTGTTTCACATTCTATTTTGAAAAAAGGTTTTCTTGTTATTTTTGCTTAAATAAATATTTCATATTTATCATGATTATTATTTTCAAATGAAATGTAATCATTGAAAGATATAAATATTTGTGTTTAATAATTTAATTGTGCTAGTCTAGCATGCCAAAACGACGAGTCAACAATATAAGTAAAACTAACATCTATTTCATTAATACTAAGTTTGAACATGATATCAAGGGAATAACCCTTTCCTATAATTACACTATTTGACTATAAAACAATCTTAAACCCTTTCTTGCATAACAAACTTAAAAAAATTAAATTTATTCTAATTTCTAGAACATGGAACACATTCATAAGCGTAAGTTTGTGCCTAGAAGTAAACTTAAGAAAAATAGTTCCTTTTCCCATGACTTTGAAACACATTCAAGAGAGTAAGCTTTTGCCCTGAAGTAAACTTAAGAGCAACAATTCTTTTTCCTTATAACTTTGGTAGAGTCACAATTTTCCATTAATACATCCTCTGATTCATCTAATTCTATGTAAGAAGTAAAAAGGGACTTCTTGTTTCAAACATGCACAGTGTGCCTAAATCAAGGAACCAATCTATGCTTTTAATTGTAGCAGCCAAGTTCAATTCTATTGTCATTTTAATATGCATATTTGAAACCATAGCCACAAGTTCCTTGTCTTCTCTTTCCAACAAATTGGCTTGTTTGGATTTTCCAAATGAATCACCATTTTTAATTTCAACAAATTTATGCATGCATTATTTAATGTAGTGTCCTTTCTTTTTACAATGAAAACAGTACATGTTATTCTTATTATTTTCCTTAAATCCACCACTTTTTTGGACTGTAAGATTATTTTGAGTCTTTTCAAAATCCTTTCCAACATAATTCACTTGAAATTTGTTGTTTGCATTCACTTTTGAATTTAGTAACAGCATCACCTCCACAAGTCTTACACTCAATTTGTAAATGTGTTTGAAATTGTTCAATTGTTAAATTTTCTACAAAATGCAAAATCCTTTTCTTGTAATCATTCCAAGAAAAAAAGCAACTTTGATAGAATTGCTTCCACTTGAAATGAATCAGGAATTCTTATGTCCAAATCTCTTAATCTAGAACCCAATATTTGTCGTTCATAGACTTGATACATGAGGGGCATATCATCAATAATTCTAAAAATCAAAATAATTTAATGATAAGAATTTGTCCTTACCTTTCTTCTTATTTTGATACATAATTTCTAGTGCAATCTAGATTTCTTTTAGTGATGACTTTAAATGTATAAATTATATAAGCAATTAGAAAAGGAGTTCAAAATATGACCATAACAAACTAATGTATCTTCTTCATGTTTCTTTTTTTCCTTATTGGCATCATTAGAATCATTAGATTTGGGATCAGTGAGAGATTGGAGATCCTAGTCAAATATAAAATACACCTTAAGGGTTGTCAACAGAAAAATCATTTTGTTCTTCCATCTTGTAAAATTTAAACCATCAAAAGATCTAACTTAGCCATATCTTGAAGGCTGAACATAGATTGTCTCTATTGTGAGATTATTACACTTAAATTGTTAGGAAAATTATACAATAGGAGACGAGATTGAACATAGCAATAGTAGCATTTGAAGTTGTCTCCATTGTGAGATTATTACACTCAAATTGTTAGGAAAATTATAGAGTAGGAGACAAGATATTGATAAGAATGATTTTGAAACATGTAGTAACTACACTTTCTTGAGTGTAATAGCCCTTCACACAAATAAGAATTTTATCTCATGATACAACAAAGCCCTCAAAACTCTTTAATAGAAAGTAAAATACAATTTATGAAAATTCATAGTGAAACACACTCATATAGACAATTAATAGTTGCTTGGAACGATTTTCATATCTCTCGAACTTGAATAGTTATGTCTCTTCTGCGTGAATTTTCATATTTCTTAATTATAGACCATTGTGTCTTTTCACATGAACCTTTATGTCTTCTAACACAAACCTTAATAGAAAATGGTTAGAGTTTTTTTTTTTTTTTTGATAGACATTATAAAATGAGAATAGGCATTCCCATGTAATGGTGGAATCTTCATTCCATTATTAAAGTGTGATGGAATAATCATTCTATCATTTAATGGAATGACATATTTACATATTCCTCCTTTATATTTTTTATAAATCTTAATATTACCCTTATATTAGTAAATTAAAAAGAACAACATAAACTTTTTAATACACTTACTAAAAGAATACTTTGTTAATTATAATTTGGACAACAGGTTTTAAAATAGGATAATTTTATTATTTATAGGAAAAATGCACAAAAAAGAAATCCCTTCAATTTTGGGTGGTAAAACTTTTCCCCTCCAACTTTAGAAACTTGGAATTAAAGCTTAAACCATACAAAATGTTGGAATTAACGCCCATCATTCAATTAATTATTCTTTTGATTAAAATATATAATATAAATATTTTAAGCAAAAATCATAATATCATTATATTTTAGTTTATTATGTCATTTTTTCACACATTATTTCAACATATAATATAGAAATTATGTATGAAAAAAAGACATAATAGATCAAGATATAATAATATTATGATTCTTATTTAAAAAATTAATAAAAAAGTCATATAATTTGATAAAATAATTAACTAAGTAGATGATGAACGTTAATTTTAAGATTTTATATAAATTAAAATTTTGATTCTAAGTTTTCATAATTGAAGGGAACAAAATTCAACTACCCTAAAATTAATGATTTTTTTTTCATTTTTCCTTATTCATAAAATAAATATTATATATTGTACAAAATAATTTAATATAAAGTAAAAACCAATAAATTGAAATTTATTATCCTCTTACTGTAGAAAATTTTTGTTAGCTATATAATAGAATTTAAAATATTGATATTTTTTATTTACATATAAATATTCCCATTATGCTAAATTATTAATAAAACATTCAATTTAATTTATTATATTGAATACATTCTTATTATTTTCTCATAAACATATTATTATCGTTAATTTTTTTTATTCTATTATTATATTATTTTATTATATCAAATAAATAATTAAAATAAAGTAATTATTTTATTTCTAATAATATGAAATAAAATTATGAAATAGTATATTATTTTATGTTTTTTCATCCAATCATATCAATCCTGTAAAAAAATTAATTTTACCGCAAAGAAAGAAAAAATATGGGAGTATGCATTTATAGTCTCTTGGAAATTCCAAACCGTGACAATCGGTTGGTAAGCCACATTTTTTTACTTTTGCAAGGAAATTAGGAGCTAAATTAATGTTGGCTACAGAGTACAACAGACTGAATTTATCATTTTTTTTAATATAAAATACACTTTAAAAAATAAAATAAAATATTATAATTATTAATATAAAAATTTAAAATTTAATAAATAAATAATAAATTTTTTATTTTTTATTTTTATAATAATTATCATAATTTATTTTATTTTTAAAAATTATCTTACATTTTGAAAAGTCAAATCAATTAGGTGGCTTGTGAACAGTAAGCTAATTCTTGAATCTTAGATTCCTAGCCGCAAGGATAAATCCACAATTTTTGACTTATCCAAGAAAATTAAAAGTAAATTAAAGTTGCCTGCAAAGTACCGTCAGATGGCATGTGAATAATTACGGGTGTTGGCTACAGAGTCCAATGGCATGTAATTTAAAAATCTAAATTGATTTAATTAATAAATCCGTTCACCATCAATAATAAATAGTTCGAATTACAACATTCCCAT
>JANHAO010005505.1:0-22535 GCA_026873985.1 Saraca asoca | reverse complement strand
AAAATATGCACAAAACCAAACTAGAGTGATGGTTTGGTTGCCCAAAGTTTAGCTGGCCTCAAGGCTTCCACATAAGCTCTCCTTTGGCCTCTTAAAAGAATGGCAAGCCTCCAAGCAAATGACCTTTGAACCTCCAAGCTCAAGCCCCTCTTGTGCACTCCAAAATGCATGGCAAAGTCATTGGATAGCTTCTTTCATCATTTTGGCCCTTGCCCTTGTTACGGGTCCACTTGAAACTTGCAAAGCTTCTTGATGACCCTTGGGTTAATCTTCCATGGTCTCATCAGTAAAATATATATCTAGCTTCCACATAGTCCCAGTATGTATATCCTATAGGATTGTAGGCTTTTGAAAATTTTTTGCCTACAAATAGGTGTTAGCCCCAATCCAAAATTGATAAAATTTTCTCGATCCTAATGGTTAAATGAGTTATGGTATTTGGATCAGTGGGATCTAAATGATGATTGATAGGAACTAATTTGGTATCAACTAGGATAAATTCATAGAATTTTCTATCTTTGTCAAAGGATAATGGCAAGACGTGCCAATTTTTGGGAATATTTTTGTTATGGCAACTCTAGCATTTTCATGCCATATTTTGAGCTCCATTTGGACAATTTTTTAGTATAGGATTTTTGGTGATATTTGGCTAACATTTTTGTGGTCTGTGGATTTATTTTGGAGATAAGTTTTGAAGATGATCCGATTTTGATCATTTGTTGAGATTTTTGTGAGATTATTTTTTAGAGTTTGGATTTGGCAATGAAGAGGGGTTTCTCTTCATCTTCTTTCTCAACTATATGCCCAAGTTTTTAAGGCAATGCTAAGGGGATTTGGCTAGCTATTGCTTGCAATGTTTCAATAGAAAAATCAAAATTTGTTGAAGATAAAGGAGTTGACTTGTTTTAGGGAAATTTGTTTGAAGGAAGTAACTTGCTTTCCTTTATCTTTGGATTTGGATTTTTCTATGACATTTGATTTTGAACAAGAATCTAAAGCCGGGTCCTCATCTTTTGATTTTTTTTCTTTCTTGGCATGCTTCACCTGAAAAAAATTTCTTATGAGAAAATCTGGGAGTGAATTTGAAAATCCTTTAATAAATTCAATTTGAAAATCAAAAACTACTAAAATGGCTCGCCATCTTGCCAAATTTTATTTTGATGCTAAATTTTTAACATATTTTTAGATAAAATCATTGGTGATTGGCAATCTACCTAGATAATGAATTTTTGATTTAATAAAGCAGTGCAAAATTTTTGAATGCACAAGACAATTGCTAAAATTTCTTTGTTAACAATTGAATAATTTTGTTAAGTAGAGTTCCAATGCTTGAAAGTGAATATAACTACATGCTCTCTATTATTTTTAATTCATTTCAAAATACCATCGTATCCCAGATTGAATCATCTATTTCTACAATCTTAAAAGCAAATGGATCATTAATATGCAGACACGAAAGTTGACTTCATGTTTGACTCTCCTAACAATATTTGTATGGACATCTATCCATGGAAAAGGAGATTTTTTCAATTGATCATGAAGGGGTTGGATAATATTTGAAAGTTGAGGAAAGAAATTTGAAATTTAATTTAAATATCCAAGAAATCTTTGAAATTGAGTTTTTGTCAATAATTTGATCAAGTATGCTAATGTTTGAACATGATAAATAATTTGGATGGCTAATAAGCTTGTAGTGAAAACAAGGATTCATCAAGGAGTGTAAGCCCCCATTTGAGTTGAGTTGAGAAATAGGTAGTTCCTGTCTCCCGTGCTCCTATGACTATCGTAAGTTGAGGTTAAGTAATCCAGAGAAAAATTCATTTTGAAATCTTAGTATTTAATTCATTTAGCAATTATATGATATTAGGCCAGGTTATATTGTTGTTATGTTTCGTTCCTTGTCTTCAACATTTTATTTTTTGGTTCTTCCTTAAATAGTTATTCAAAACTCAAATTTAAAGATGATTCCAAATCTATTTTCAAAGAGCAAATTGATTTCAAAAATATCAATAAGCAAATTGATAATTGGGAATTACCTAGGATACCTGATAAGGAACTTTATAAATCTAGTTTAAACTTTTTCAATAAATCAATTTATGTTAGAAAAAGTGAAGAAAATTTTCTAAATATTGATCTTACAGGAAAAATTGTTTCTTCTTTCTAGAAATGATATATTAAAATAAAAACAAAAATATAACTTTCTACATATTGGCTATATTCAAGTAGCTACAAAAGATTGGGTCTAAATGCTGCAATTCTATTGTGTCTTAAAGATGCTAGGCACTTAGATTTTGATGCTTCCCTATTAGGAGCTGTAGAAACTAGTATATCTCAAGGACTGATACACTTCAATTGTTATCTAGATATCTTTTTATGTTTAAGGAAGACACGTAGAGATAAAATTCTAGCTTTAAATACCAAATTATTTAGCTACAATATGATAGTTAAATCAATTCCTGTAGTCATAACCTATAGGATTGAATACAAACTTTACAGCTCTTAGAATTCAAGAATTTTGAAACCTCCTAGTAGGAAGGGTCAAACAAATTTTTGGTTAACTGATACAACTAGTACCCCTTCCAAACAAACAAGATTTCTAGAAAACTGATTTCTCCCTAAACCTACCCATTCTAGGATAACAAATCCCCAAATTTCTAGGATTATCTAACATACTTTAGGACAAGTAGATCTCTACTTTGATAGGACTAGTTCTAGGATAGGAACTCCTAGAATAACTAAGATAGAAGATGGTTCTTCTACCTCTCCTAAATCTGAAGTTTTTAATTTTAATCCAACCTAGACACTCAACAATCACTAACTCACCCATATCAATTGATTTAAGAAGTATAAGGAGGACTCTCTCCATTGTAAATCTTAGAGGTTTAGATAATATCTCTAGGATCCTAAAGCCTATTTATACCAGGTCAAATTCTAAAGGAAAAGAGAAAGTAAAAAATGATAGGGAAACCATTAGTTCACCCTAATCTCCCTTAACCTGTTCTCAACTTCACCAAGACCTAGAATTTTTAAATGATTCGACAACCATTAGAAGTGTTGGAAAACCATCCCAAATAGACATAAGAGTCTTAAAGGAAGACTTCTATTCAAAAGAAAATATCCTTCAAAGGGTATGATTCCTTAAGAATTTCCAAGGAGCCAACAAGAAAGAAATTCATGACAAATGGATAAAGTTCATTAAGGACTTCAAAACAAATGTCCCCTTCTTTGATTGGTTTGAAGTGCTTAGGGAAAATGAATAGATTATCCTTTTGGTGACATAATAAGTGTTATCATTAGGGCAACGTAAACTTGGACAACTTCCAAAGGGAAAAAAGTAATGTTAGAACTCTCTCCTCCAAAATCTTTTGTCATGGAGACAAACAATCCTAAAAATCCTGTAACAGCCTTTCCTTTTAAAATTAAGGACCAAAAAGAACCAATTTCTTCAGAAGATACACAATCTCTGATGGAATAAAATAACTATACTAACAAATACCTTCAAACTTAGGACAGCAGATCCTTAGTGAGCTTGTCCAAATAGGAAAATCTTTAATTCGATTAGTACTCCAAAGCAAATAGCAAAACCCTTGTTCAAGTTTTATGAGATCCCTCCAGATAAGCAGAAATAGCTAAATAGGTCTTATAAGATAGATCCTTCAAATAGGCTAGAAATAGCTAAAATAAGTCAAATGATCGAAAAATTAGATCAAAAATTAGGTAGAAATTTGATCATCCCAAATCACCCTTAGGAGATAATTCTAGCAAAAATGTGCAAATGCTAGACAAGGCCTCTGAAGTTGCTTCTGAGGATGAAGACCCTAGGATAAAAGAACCCAGGGTAGAAACCCTCAAAACGTTAGCAACTTGGGAATCTCGACAATTAAATTTCCAAAATACTTTAGAACCTCAAATATGCCTTATTTAAAATTCTTATTGAGTTAATATATACTAATGTTCTTTATATTTATAAAGTTTGAGTTCATCTATATTGAAGTCCTTTGTGTTCATAAAGTTTGAGTTTCATTTATTGGTTGAAGATATAATAGATATATCATTATTTTTTTATTAATATTTACGTAGCCTCACTTTAAATTAAATTGCATTGACCTTTGAATGTTAACAAGGCATTTTTCCACATTTTTTATTTTATTAATTCCACTTATGCACGTTCAAAAGCTCATGGATTAATCCTAAATACAAGCAAAAGCTTATGTGAGAAAGGAGTAGTTGATTCAATTATATTTTTACTCATGTTGTCTTATTTATTGGTACAAAATCATGCTTTAGAAATAATTACAACGATAGTGGATTCTAAACTCTCGTCCTATGATGAGACAGTACTATATTGAGGTACTTGATGTCCATCAGTTATTCTCTGTAGACAAGAACAACACTTCTAAAAGAACTAATTGTCAAATTTTGGGAAGAGGAACCCTAGGACAGGTTAGCTACATTCATGTTTATATTTTATTAACATTATCTTGTTCAAATATTTATTTTTGTTGTGTTGCAATTAGAATTTGGACTACAACTCTTATCTCTTCTTTTATGCAAATTGTTTATTTTTAATAAATATTTTAAAATTTATTTTTTAACATTAAAAATTAAATATCTTTTTCAGAACTTTTATTTTACAATTTTTATCTCTTTATGTTATGGTCAATTTTTCAAATTAGGCATATTTTGATTCCTTTAAGTATATGTAGGCACCTATTGACCAAGTTAAATTTAATCTTTAAATAATATTCATTTTTTTGTATAAGTCTTTCCCTTTAATTTTTTTGGTCTTACTCCATTATTTTATAAAGATTTTTTATATTTTAATTAATTTCTTGATCCGATAGTAATGGCCTTTAGTTACTTAGGGAGTTCACTCTTCTCTTTATATTTGTTAAAGTAGGGAATGAATATGACTTTGATATTTAAAATTAAATTTTCTTTTCCTTTGCTTTATAAATCTTGATGTTGATTGTTGAAGATATTAATAAAATATTTCTTGTCATAATATTTTGTTTAAATTTATTTCATGGTAACTATACTTTTAAATGAGCATTGTAAGGTACCCAACGTCTTCCCCGTACTCAATTTGACTCCTAAATCCTTTTTTTTTTTTTGGTAAAAGACACATCTTATCTATTTTTATGATATCTTATTTTTCCATTGAAAAATTAGTAGCTACTCCTATTTTCTAATTAAAATAGTTGTTATTCGCATAATGCATCCTTAGGGATATGTGACAATAAACCTAATGTGACTAAATAGCTAAAGGAAGAGATTGAAATGATTAGCTTACTAAACTCTCTAACAAAACTTAATGGTATGTGCTTCTTAGCACAGTTAGGTAATTTCTATGCATTTCAAATTTCTAATTCAAACATTAGTAACAAAAATTGGATCATTGATTCAGGGGCAAATTAGACCATTGATTCAAGAGCAACAATTCATATAACATATACCTCAACACGATTCCAAACCTATCACCCATGCTTAGCACATAGAAAAACAAAGTGGTAGATGGTTAGCATGTGGAAATTATTGAACAAGGAAAAACTGAATTAACTCCCTCCTTTAGATTAAAAAATGTCATGTATGTTCCTAAACTATCTATCAAGCAACAAAAGATTAAAATTGCTCCAAGATATTTTATTCAACATATTATGTTTTTCAAGAACATGAGTACAGAAAGATGATTGGATATGCTAGAGAAGCAACAGGGATACACTATCTAGAGGAACCTAGAATAGATGGAGATGGAAAGTTATCCCCCTCATGCATGTCAAATGTCATAAACAAAATGTGGCTTTATAATTATCATTTAAGACATTCTGCATTTAGTCTTTTGAAAAGTATGTTTCCAACTACTTTTTCTAATATCAATATAAATTATTTACATTGTGAAACATGTGAATTAGGTGAGCATCAATGCACATTCTGTCACTCAAAAAACACAAACCCCCCCCCCAACTCCCTTATCATACCCTATAAATATCTTAGGTGCAAAATGGTTTATCGCCTTCATAGATGATTGCACTAAGATCACATGACTGTTCTTAGTGAAAGGAAGATATGATGTAAGCACTATCCTTCCACAATTTCTCAAATCTACTATGAACACAGCACATAATCCAATCAAACATGATCAAACCAAGCATATTGAAGTTGATAGACACTTTGTTAAAGAAAAGCTTAATAGTGGTGTCATTTGTACTCCCTACATTCCATCATGCAATCAGTTGGGAAATGCACTAACTAAAAGGGTTACAAATCCAAGGTTTCAAGAAATAGTTTGCAAGTTAAGAATGAATAATATTTATTTCGTAACTTGAGGGGGAGTATCTAAAATCTTTACTTTTGTTGTTTTAATGTGTTTTAGAAGTTTGATTAGCTTGTTAACGATCAACTTCCCTTCAAGTATATTTTTCCCTTTTTCAAATTGTTAACACCAAATTCTAGTCATTATTATTTTTTAGGGATCCTTTTAGTGCATAATGTCTTCCATAATTTTAGTAATTCTTCTACATATATTTTCTTTGTTGTAGAGCATAAAGTAATAAAAAAATTTCAAAAATTTTACATTGTGAAAATATGTCAACTGCTTAAATATTAAATTACAATTTATTACTCAAATAGCCTAAAATCCCTTACACCTTTCTCACTTATTCACTCTGATGTTTGGGGCCCACTAGGATTGCTAATAACTTTGGTGCAAAATGGTTTGTCACCTTTATAGATGACTACATTAAGACCATATGGTTGTTCCTTATGAAAAAAAAATTCTAGTCTTAGCACTATCCTTCCATAATTTCACAAAACAATAAAAGAAGAAAAAATCAGTTTGGAACTTCCTTTAAACCTATAAGAATCAACAATACAAAAGATTATTTTAACCAAAACATATCTTCCTTCCTTAAGGGATTGTTCACGAATCTTCATATGTCTACACATTACAACAAAATGGTGTAGTAAAAAGGAAAAGCCTACACCTTCATAAGATCACACAAGTACTTCGTTTTAAAAGCAATGTCTCAAAACAATTTTAGGGAGATATTGTCCTAATAATTGCATATTTGATCAACAAGTTGCTCACAAGAACCTTAAAGAACAAGAGTCTCTTTCAAATTTGTTCCACTATCGTCTTAACGTTGACAATATACACCAAAGTCTACCAAGAATATTTTGATGAGTATCATACATCCACATACACACACATGAGTGAAGCAAACTCAATCCAAGATCTTTAAAAGCTATTTTTATAGGCTTCCTAACTATAAAGAAAGGGTACAATTGCTATGACCTAAAAACCCAAAAAGCTTTCACTTTAATGGATGTAACCTTCAATAAAAATGAGTCTTTTATCTAAAAATAACCTTATCCTTGGGGAGAGAATTCTCAAGAAGATAAAGAAGACTTCCTCTTTGATACCATGCTTTTCTTAAAGAACAAAGGCTAATTTAGATTCTACAATGCTCACAACAACTTTTGCACCTCAAATACAAAAATATGCACACATTGAACATCAACCTGATCATGTTCCTAGGGCAATAAGTGATCACAACATTGAAATAGAGAAAAAAAAAACACAAAGACAACAGGACATCATGCCTTTCAAGGTTTACTCTAGAAGAAAACCAACTTCTACTTCCTTGTGAATCCAATCATCATAGAGCGGTAATAGATTATCTCATTCTACTAAAGACAATTTTACGACTGAAAATCACTATTATGACCTTATTATCCCTATAGCTCTTACAAAAAGAATGAGGTAGAATACTCTAGTGAACACTTTCACTTTGATAGTTAAGCACAGTGGCCAGAAACACCTACAACAAGATCTAAGTGGTGGACACCACCAAGTCCCTTCAGAGCTTAAGTCAAAGAGCCTTTTTATAATAAAAGAGTGAAGCATTCAATAAGAATAAAATTGTATTCATACCTAGTAATTTATAAATAAAGAGAGGGATTATTTGGTTTTTTATTCAATTAGTGACCCTAGATGGGCAAGGTATATGGGTTCCATGTGTTCCCTTATTATTGGACCATTAATTTTATATTCATCATACTTAACACCCAATTTCCCAATCTATAACATTTGATATCCTTTCCCTACAACATAATACATTCTTTACCTCCCTAAACTCTATTAACATTCCCTAAAATGTGCAAGAAGTTGGGGTATAAATAAAAAAATAGCAATGGCAGGGGCATGGAGGCCCTATATAAAAATGATACATGAAAAATTGTTAACTTACCAAGTGGAAAGAAACCAATGGGATGTAAGTGGATTTTCATAGTAAAATGTAAGGAAGATAGGAGTTTAGAAAGATATAAAGCTAGGTTGGTACTTAAGACAAACCCATGGGGTGGACTACCACGAGACTTTTGCTCCATTGGCCAAAATGAAGATGGCTCACATCCTTTTGTCCCTTGCTACCATGTTTAATTGGAACAAAAAATAACTTGGATATTAAAAATACTCTTTTGCATGTTGATTTAAAAGAGCTTTGTGGAACTTACTCCTAGATTTGACAAGTTTTTTAGTGGCAACAAACTTTATAGGTTAAAAAAGGGCCTTTATGGATTGAAATAGTCCCCAAAGGATTGGTTCTAAAGGTTCACTAAAGCCTTGTTGACCATGGGATATAAGCAGAGCCAAGATGATCATATACATTGTTTATTGAACATTCCATCAATGGCAAAACTACTACTTTCCTAATATTTGTTGACAACATTATTATCACTCGAGATGGTTCCCTAAAAGGAATCCCTAAAGAAATTACTGGCTAAGGAATTTGAAATTAAAGGCCTCAAATAGCTCAGATATTTTTTTGGGAATTGAAGTTTCCTACTCAAAACAAGGCATATTTTTCTTTCAACAAAGGGACGAAGAAGGGTATGATAGCCTAAAAGAAGAAGGGCATGATAGCCTAGTGGACAAAAGGAAAATAATCTACCTACTCCACACAAGACCAGACATAGCATATGCAGCAAGTAATTTTAGCCAGTTCGTACATATCCTAAGGGAAAAGCGCCTTTAGGTTGTTCAAAGAATATTACACTATCTCAGAGGTATTGTTAGAAGGGAATTCTATTCAAAAGGAATCAAGACCTCAAAATATAAGCTTACATAGGCAATAACTATGCTAGATCAATAGTTGATCATAGATCTACATCTAAATATTGTACCTTCCTAGGGGGAAATTAATTACTTGGCGAAATAAAAAATAAGCAATTGCGGCAAGATCTAGTTTTGAAGCTAAGCTTAGATCCATGATTCATGGGATTTGTGAATTACTTTGGGAAAAAATAATCTTAGATGATCTTCACATAAAAAAGGAAGGTTTTGTGAAACTTAATTGCCACAATAAATTAGTCGTTGATATAACCAATAACCCAGTCTAACATGATAGGACCAAGCATATTGAAGTGGATAGACACTTTATCAAGGAGAAGCTTGATAATTGACTCATCAACATTCTAAATATGCCATCAAATCAACAATTGGCTCATGTTTTGATTAAAGGACTGAAAAATCCGAGATTTCAAGTTGTTATTGGGAAATTAAGAATGAAAAATATCTACTCACTAACTCAAGAGCTATAATGGCCTACTTAGGATTAACCTTTAGGGCAAAGACTTGAAGAAGTCATTGTCACAATAAAGAGAGGTCCTTTAGACAATGTGGTGCTTTGAATGAGTCGAGAGGATTTGAAAGAGTGTGTTAGCTAAGTTTCATCATGATCTACCTTGAAATGCAGGACTTCAATCATTTGAAACCTACAGATTTAAGGTAGATAGAAAAGCCTATGAGCAAAAAGAATGAAAGAAAGAAAGGGAAGAAAAATGGAGGAGAGAGGAAGAATTGGGTTTTGATCTTATGTCAAATGATATAGATTTTTTTATAACAACTAAAATGGGGAAATAGGGTTTTCGTCTTGGACCAAATGATAGATATTTTTTATGAAAACCCTGAAAAGAAACACTAAAATGTGGGGAAAGAGTTAAGAAGAAGAAGAAGAAAATCTAAATGTAAGTAAAATTGAAAGAATAAATTGGAGACATGAGCCACTAGAAAAGGTTCTGGCATTAAGGTTAGGCCTTGGCAATGTAAATAGAAGATGGAAAGAATAAACTAAATTATGACAGTAATTAGAATATAGATAAAAGAAAAGAAATGTAATGAGCAAAAGTTAGCTCGGACAATAGGGTGACTAGATTACCACATAAGGGATGTGTACATCATAGGAAGTGAAACAGATATCATAAATGTAAGAAATGTCAAATTTTACATAACATATGTAGGGGATATGAGAAAAAAAATACTGAGAAAATAAAGGATATGGTTACAGATAGGATTGTAAGGCCAAAAGAAAAGGAAAGAAAGCATTAGAGAATGATGAGTACTCATTGAGTTGTTAGCTCACCAACTTTAAGACTTTGTTTTATTATTTTTTCAGAAACAGCTTGAGAGGAACTAACCGGAGAATCAGCAAGAGTAACCTAGGGCAGGGTTTGAGGTTCATTGCACACCGTGATATGTATACATAAGTTTTGTGTATTGTATGTAAATGTAATTTGAAAGTTACGTATAAATTATATTTGATATCTAAGGTATATGAAAAGTCGTCTACTTAATGATATGTCCATTTAGAATTTGATAGGTCATGGATCATGGCGGTGCATGACCTGAAATCCAACTTTGAAGACTTACCTGACTACAGTATAGTAGAATATGGTTAGATGCCATTGAGACCCAAATAGCAATCCCAACGAGGGCAAGTGATGAAAATATCTAACTTCCTCTATTTTTTGTATCCTTTCTTTGTAGATCAACTAAAGTAGCCGGTCAACGCTCTCCTTCCTTTTTTATTAGTGTCTCCTTGTTATATTTAGTCAAACTCCTTAATTTAAGTTAATACCTTCTAGGAATTATATGCAATATTATTCTCTTAAACTTTAAAGATTCACTATGTATAAATTTATTCTCTCGAGTGATCTTTCAATACAATTATATTTCAGTTTCTCTCTACAATATACAATGGTTCTACTATATTTTAATTTCAGGAGATATATCGTTACATCTTTTACGTCAAATCTTTAGGCCAATACCATGCATACAAAGACATATACTGTTTTATAGAACCAATTGTGCACACTATGTCAGATATGAGAATTGCATACAGAAAAAAAAAAAAAAAAAAAAAGAGCGCAATCTGTTCTGTAACTTTACAATTACATACAGAAAAAGGCAATCCGTCTTGCCACTCTACAAAAACCAACATAGAAGGTACAAACCTTAAATCTATCATATTTGCTAGGATAGCCACACTCAATTTGTTTCTTCAGATTTGGGGGCTGGTGGTGGATTCTCTTCTGGTGCAGATGCCCTCCCAAGAACTGATGCAAGCTGAATTCTCACAGTGGAACCATCATTAGAACTTCCTTGGCCAGGTTGGCTACTAGAACCATCAGCCTTTTGCCCTTTCTTCTTCTTCACCTTTTGTGCCCAACCAACAAGTCCAGCTTGCACATGCTCATCAAATATAGCCTTCTTAAAATGAGTTCCCATCTGTATATGAATATTGTTTAATGAAATGAGGCATGAATTTAATTTCACAAATTACTATGATTTTCAGTTTGAATGCAACTCAAAAGCACCTGCGTAACGATTGCATAGAGTGGTAGGGTGCTGTAGCTGCATAGTACCTGAATGAATACACTGAAAAAAAAAAAAAAAAGGACAAAGAAGAAATATGAACTTTGGCATGAAGAAGAACAAAAGGGAAAACAAGGCACTACACATAAAGGAAAGGAACAATGTTTTACTCACCCAATGATGAGCCTTGGGATAATGTAACGGATTTGTCCCATAATACACGAGTCAAAGCCATATGTAACCTGGACATAAAATCTGATCCAGATTCAGTACAACAATGCAAGTCTCTCCCTTGAAATCTCATACAGCCACCTCTTAAAATATGAAGGAAATATTAGGAACTGGTCTTAAAAAGAATTTGCCTACCCATATCCAGAAAAAGAATGCTATCTCAAAAGCATTTTGGAATAGTATAAAGTGAATCAAGAAGAGGACAAAGTGGGGGCTATGAAACCAAAAGTGATCATCCGATGGTTTAACAACTAATTCGCCTGCTATGGCTGCATGTTTCTCAGCTACTTCATGTGCTAACTGCATTATTACATGCTCTAGCTTGGTGCCGACAGCAAGTAGAAGCTAACAGGATGGAAACCAGAAACAATAGAAGTAATTAAGAGTAAGATAAAATGGGACAGGACAATAATTTTACTAATACTATGATCAAAGTTTAAAAGTAAGGTCCTTCAACAGAAATTTGGATGCAAATATTATATGACATGCTTGTGCATAATTTGATCATAAAAAACCAAAACTGATAGAAAAGCCAGCCTTTGTGCACATGCATGACACCTCTACACCAATAAAAAGAACAAAACACAAACAAAAGATAAACCTAATAAAAAAATAGGAATTTCTAGATAATATTAGAGCATATCTAGGTTAAATCTTACAAATGAATAGATGCAACTTACTAAGCAAGTAAATTTTGGCATGGTACTTTGCTTATTAAATGTTTTCTGTGACCAAGATACTACAGGGTGAACAATTTGTCTCCCTCTTGATGGATGGATCTTAAAGCGTTTACTACTTTAGTCTGCATGAATGGATTTGTATAAGTGAAGACTTGCTTAGGTTTTTTTTTTTTTTCCCTCTTATCTCTTCCACCCAAAAGTAAAAAATTGAGTAGATGAATAATTAGCAGATTTTGAATGCTTGAAAATGAAGTGATGGTATTGAATAAACATATATGTGAAATCTATTTTAAAATAATGGGTCCATTGGTAATGGTGACACGTTTTAACTTCAATTGCACAGTGCACCATATATGGGGAAGTAATTATCTAACCACATTCCAATCCACACATTTACTATCTTAAAGTAGATTTTAGATTCAATGAGAGACAAGCTACATTGCTCACATGAGATTATTACGCTCTAGTAGTTGGAATTAGAAGAACTGCTCAAAGATCAGTTTCTAGGTCACTATCCTGACATCAAAAAGGCAGTGTAAAGTTATGGCAGAACAGGTCAAATAACAGTTTGTTTCTCTTTCAACTAATTTGAATTATTGAAGAAACTCCATGCAACTATTTTCACTTGTTTTTCATATCCCTTGCACAAAAAATAAGATCCGCATATATTCCTCAGCTTGATGTGCATGCGTATATATGTTAATGACCCTAGACATGTGCACAAAAAAGTGAAAAAATCTTATCATGATACTTACAATAAAAGGAATGAAAGCTATCCAGAAATATGTGTGCCAACCTGCCAGAACAAAGGAAACAACTTAATCTTGAGATTGAAAGTAATGTTTAAACAAAAAGCAAAACCAAAAGAAGGAATTAGATGAATCATTCTTTATAGCTAAAAGTATATCAGTCATTGTCATTAGTGCTTATCATCATTCCTGAAAATCATAACTGAACCAGTTTGCAAACATTTTGGGTTTTCAACTTCTCTTCATGATATTCAGGCACCCAATTCACATCACATCCTTGGTTAAGTACCAATAAACCCATGTAGAAAATCATCATCATGTTTCTTTGTTTTGATTTATCTTAGCGATAAACTAGCATTTTAGACCTGTAGACCAAGTATTTGGTTTTCTCTTGTAAACTTAATATTTTTTGTTAGTTTACATCATTGGACTCATTTTACATGAACTTGAAATATCTCAGATGATTCACAAAGGAGAAATTTCCTTTACGTTCTATTAGATAGGGTTAAAGCACTGTATCCAGTATAAAAATTTAAAGAAACTTCAGCTACTAGTGGTTTGAGCGAGGTAAGATACCCTAGTGAGGACTCCCAAGATCTTATTGTCTGAACACTAATGCTAGAAATAAAAAAGCTTATTATCAATGAAAAGGTAGACTTAGGGAATATGTTATGGCTTAATTATCTTAAATGGACCCCCTTTCTTCAACTCTTAAATTTCAATACCTCTGATTCATCTATTTCTTTCTTATTTGTAGGAGAAATAAAGTTAACACATGACAACAGTAGCCTGGAAAACAAATATCAGGAAGGGCTTGAATGTGAAGGATACTAGATATTATATTCACAGGAACTCCTTCAAGTTGTTACATTATAGGCTGTTATTCCATACCCAAGCCCACTAGGGGCTTAGTAGTTCCAGGAGTCATTGACAAGGGAGAAGTGTCTCACTGCTACACCAGGATGTCGATACTTGATGACTCAGGAAGGAAAAGGGTTCCAGAGTATCTTCTTCAGAGAATTTGATGTGAAACTCAGAAGGCTATCACAGTGCAAGGGGAAGGGGCAGACTCTAATTCCAGAAAGGATCATGAATGGAACTCATATTTGGTAATTGTATGAGATTTATCATTTCATGTACAGATGTGCTTTCTTAGGTGGCAAATTTTATTATTAAGTCACCTCCTACCCATCTCTAAGCTCTGCAAGTCAATTTTTCTACTATAGGCAGAATTCTGCAGAGTCAAGAGGCATCATGAATCTGCCGTGGTGGTGTTTGTAGTGGTGGTGTTTGTAGTACCACTCACTGTATCAGCATAATTCAACAACTTCCCCATTGCTACTCGACAATGTGACTCTTCCTATTAGAAAACCACCCAACAACATGTAATTTTTCAATCCCATCGTTCAATGAAACCTAAACTTGTGATCTAATATAATCACTGAATCTCAGCTACTTAGTAATCTAAATCAATTTCAATTCGGCCATTCCAATTCCTTTAAGCTCAAGTTTAACGCTTATCAGCAATCCACAATCCTTTTTCCTGAGGCCCTTAACTCAGATCTTCATGTCTGGGGCCTAAAATCTACAACTTCACAACACTAAACCCAACCACAGAAATGTAAGCAAGTGCTCCAAATATGTCCACAATCACAGAAGACTATAATTTGTTTGCCATGAATCTTAACCATCACTATACACATAAGCAGCATAGCAGGCGTAAGGAAGTCTCTTCCAAATATCTTAATCTAGTTGTCTCCAATTGTCCTCATAATGTACCCAAGGTGCTAACTCTTAGGTCCCTCTCACCTTCTATCTTATTTCAATTGACATTCACTGCTTACTAATGGCAAACTACATTTCAAATATCAATTACTAGGACTACGTAGGCATGCTTCATGTTGTCCACTTAGGGGTGAGGAGTAAAATATTCAGTATAATCTGTCAACTAAACTGAACTCAAAATTAAATTTTTCTTGTGTTAACAAACTGGACTCAATTAAATTTTTCTTGTGTTAACAAGAGTGGAAAGCATTCAGTTTTATGTAGTATGTCTACGAGTTAAAATAGTCCTTCAAAATTTAAGATATTGTAGACAGACACATTGATTGTCTCAACAGCAGCATCAGCCAATCCAAAACTCTGACAGCCAGTTTATGGTATCAGAAGAGAAAAGAGAAAAAAAAGAGGCAGCAGGGAAGAACTGGCGGACCAAGGTTTGGAAGGCAAAGCAGGTGACAGACCAGATTTAGCTTTTACATCAAAGTACTAATCAAGTCTTAACTTAAATAAAGCTGTTAAGCAAGGTCCAAGAAGGGCTTTCATATCTTTAACACACCATTCTCAGTTTGCAGCACCAACATGAAGAACCATATCAACAACTCTGAGCTCCTCTTCCTTTACACTAAAAAATTACTTTAAATTTACTCTCTCAACAAACAGAAAAAAAAGGATATCGTAGGAGATCACTGCATTTGTAAACAATATTACGTTGTACACAATTATCAACATTGGTTATTGAAGATCAAAGAGAATTTACACACAACAGGTACCGGATCAGCAGAACGAAAGCTAATTAAATGACTGTATGCAACATATGTGTAAAGCATTGAACTAACTCTGGCATCTAGGTAACAGTTCATGTTGCTAAAACAGGAGATTAGAAAGTATTTTATATATTTATATTTTTGTTGCGCGTGAGTATGTGACACAAGACTGAGGCATGAAAGGATTTTCACTGTAATTTCTTCTGTTCAAATAGGTAATAAAATAATAAACAAACTGCTAAACCCGCCACAAGAGTACTTAAGCCACAATAAATAATTGGTAACAACACCCAATTGTTTAGGAGATAAGATGCAAGTATACAAAAGGCAAAGCATAAGTGTTGAGTTCTATAGCATACCATTGATATTAAGCAATAAGAAGATGACCACAAAGACCCACAGATACCAACTGCAACCATGAAAATATAAGGGTAAGTACTAACTTTACACAATAAGAGAAACAGCAAGAAAGTTTGGGTAATCTGACAAATGAATAACTGAATGTGCACGAGAAGAACAAAAGCTTTATCACATGTGTAAAGTTTTTATACAGAGTAACTTATACCTTATACCAACAACTTGCCTAAAATCATCTTCAAGGGCACGAATCATGTATTTGTGAAAATTAAACTTTAGATTTGTCTTGCAGTGGGACTACAATAGAGATGCATACAAAAGAAATAGCATTATTATTTTCACCTCAAGGTTACTGGCTAATAACCAGCTAAAAGATTATTAAATGACAAATGATGCGCACTAGAGCCTTACCATAATAAAACCAAGCCGTAATGTAACATAATCCTGTTTTGTCACAGATCCATAAAATTGCTTGAAAAACGAATGCTGGAAGAAACAATGCAAGATTAAGAAAAATTAATTTAGCAAAACAAATAAATATTGCAAATAGCTTTCCAATGCATGTTTTAAGAACTAATATAATGTGCAGACTAATCTAACAAGGGATCAACAAATTCTTTGTACCCCGTACATTGTTAGAAAGTAACATTAGTAATTAGGATATTAGGTTATATTATGGGCTTAGGTTATGTTAGGTGCTTACTTGCAGTGAACCAAAGTTAAGAGTAGGAGCTCTATATAAATAGAGCACTAAGGTTAAGTTTTATGTAATTCAGCCATCTTATTGATTCTACAATATATCAGTGTTCTCTCCTTAATTCTCTCTGGTCTATCTACTTTTTCCTTTCCTCTAAACCCTAATTATTTTCTCAACATACATGTTAATTTGAACTAGGATATATGGAAAAAAAAGTATTACATAAAGGCAATCAAACTAAAGGATAGAAATAGATAGAAAAAAAAGGAAACAGTTTCCTGTTAAGAAAACAATGTTTAGGCTAAAATATCAAAAAAAAAAAAAAAAGGAGGGGGGGGGGGGGACAGAGAAGGAAGGAAGGAAGGAAATAGCTTAACATGAAGCAAGACAGTCTAAAGATAAGCAGGGGGAATGTAAAGAAATATGGCACATGTGTCAGAGTGTAATATACAAGGCATGTAATAACCAATAATGTCAAATCTTCTCTCTGTCTCATTATGCTAAACATCTATTATTTCATTTGAACTAACTGCATAGGATATCCATCAAGTAGCTAGAGAGAAAGACAACAGAAATAAAAGGGTGGAGAGGGCCTTTCCTAAGGCATGTGTACATCTATTCATTCAAGGGTTCCATACTGTGTAAAAATAATTACTTACCAACCAACCCAACAGAGCAGAATCTTTACCAATACCCAGAAAATGATCCTTGATAAACGCATGCTGGTCGACACGAGTGACTTTTGGTTGCAGAACTGCACTTATCCAACATACATATAAGGAGTTATGAAAAAGGATTTTAAAAACATTACACTTTTATGCAAGTTAATAATTATTTTAGTTTGCAAATCCATTAAAATGATTTGACAGGTCACTCATCAGAATGATGACCTATATTAAGAAGCAGCATTTTGAGCTCAAAAACATATTAAAGTTGATGATCATAATTATAACATCATAAAATAAATTCACAAAATTTTCTTTATGACGAATTTGAACCTTATTCAAGTATATAGTAATTTGATCACCATCAAGTAAATTTTACATATGCATTGGTTCAGATTTTTTTTATCCATGAACAACAATAAACCAGACTTTTTTCTTTGAAATATAAATCTGCTACTTCTTTGACTCTCATACAACTAAAGTGGTTTCCTCAGCCGCTATGAGCTATAATGTTCACTAACCAAGCTCCCATGCATACACAGTTTCACTATTTTTCCAGATTAAGCATAGCAGTTCAATCTTGAGAGTGCTGACAACTTAGATAGAGCTAGATTCAAAAGTGCTGCCTAGAAATTAGCTATCAAGTCTGAATCGACAGAAACTTTTGGAGTCAGAAAGTTGCAGTCAATTTTGGATTTTTTTTTTTTTTTGGCTGTTCCAAGGATTTTGCGTAGACTCTAGCTTTACTTTGAATCTTAACTGAATGGCCCTACCATTGTTTGAAGATATTGTTTAGAATAGGAATTGATCAAGGATTTTGTCACACATCTAAAAACAATATCATCAGTTTTCAAGTTGTGATGATTAAGGGCTTCAACAGGTTGATAAGATAATAGTATATAGAGCATACAGAGTTACTAGCCAAATTTTCTACCTTGATCTGTTTCATAGTTTTCTTTTGCAATTGAATCCTCCCAGTGCTTCCATTGACGTATCTAATGATGACAGTTTGTTAAAATAAACAAGATTTAATCAACAAGCATGGTTTACCTTAAAAGGTTATTAGATACTCACTTTTGCGCCTCCAAAAACAACAGTTAGAACACAAAAGGTCACATGGACGATGGCAAGGACAAAAATAAAGATATGAAGATGATGCAGTGCCTCAAGAGATAATAATGGAACCTTGTTCTGAAAAGGAAAAAAAAAAAAAATTAGAGAGTTAGATACTTGGGCATCTGAAAATTACTTAAACTACTAAAGCAGTAATAGAAGAAAATCGTTTCCATTAATATAATGTACATGATAATGATAGAAAAATATGCCATAATATTATTCATAAAAATAGATATCAACACAGTTAAATCTCATTGAAAATGGTCATTTTAAGTAAAACTCATTTAAACTTCAAGAGGTGATACAATAAGAATACAAGTAATTAAGAAGTTTTATCATGGAATATGGGGGCAAAGCCAAAAACAAAGGTCATAACATAAACTTAAAGTTTTCTGAATAACCAGAGTATCGACCATGCATAATGTCTCATGATCATCATATTAAATTAAACATAAGGAAGCCATCGTGCTCATATCTCCCCTTGATGATATGTAAAGAAGATAGTATGCTTCACAAAGTCATAAATATGATATGAATGTTTAGCAGTAAAACAAAGACAAAAGAAATAAAAATAGAGTCCTCCAAAACTGTTTCTTTTGGCCCCAGAAATTATGAATCAAAGTACACTTGTCATTACTTCTATATTCCATAGTTATCACCCCACAAAATTAAGCAGTGCCTTTAGATGACGTACACTCCTTAAACACTGATAAATAAAAACAAGAATCTATTCTCATGGTTGGTTATCGGGGTATACTGAGAGGAAAGAGGGGAACCAGGAGACAATTTCCTTAAATATCAAAATGCATAAAGAACTTCAGTATGTATCTTAGGAACAATTTTCTGCCGTACTGGTTTTATTGATTTCCTGGAAGGATGCCAACCAAATGGGTGAACTGAACACCACTTCCTAGCAGTAGCTAAAGCAAAAATTTCCAGTTTGGTTATTAACAGACTACAAATATCTAATAAATTTTCACCATCCAAACAAATGATGTCAATACCATAGAACCAAAAATCAGAAAGAATATTTTCATCTCACTGAAACATGAAATCACTGAATGATTAAGTAAATTAAAAATTTATCAAATATACAGTACTATTTGACTGAGAATCCTTCAAGAGTACTAGAGGAATGAAAATTGGATGCAACAAAAGATGTTAAATGTATGTCTTCTTACAATGTAAATTTCATTTCATCCTCCCCTCCCATGGTTCCGAATCAAACCTTTAAAAAGCATGTATATGCAAAAGCATACATACAAAAGCATATATACATAAAAGAGAGTAATGCTACACTCAGTCATTTTCTTTCACAAACTGTCACTCACAACACACTTAGCAGAATCAGACTCAAATCGACAGCACTGGATTCACTTGTCTTGCCCTTTCAGATTCTTCCAAATGTGCAAATGAGTACACTCAGGGTGCACAAAATTAAATGTATTGATGATTTGTCATTCTCCCGTAGTAAAATAACCTTAGATCCTCAGTTTCAGAACCCAGATAAGCCACTTAATAATCATACACCGAAGTTTATTACTCTTTTTTCCTTTTTAAATTCTTCCTTATCTCCACAAATCATGTGACTATGAACACGATCCACATAATTTTATCTGAAGCAAATTACTACAGCCACTAAGGATAACACAGAGCATAATTCAAGCTAAAATCATACAAAAACAACTAAATTCAGCTGATGAAATTTCTCAGTTACCTTAAGAGCACAGTATTCAGTTTTGGACTCTGTAGCCGATTCTCCAAGAAGGCGCCTGGCATTACCAAAAACGGCAGTAACAGAAGGAAATCTCTGAAAATGAGACGTGGTTGTGTTTGTTTCTTTGTGTTCTGCCTCCTCCAGCTTACAAGGAAGCATATTGCGAGTCCATCTCGCTGGAACACAGATTTTGGTTATGCCAGTTTGTGTTACAGTCAAAAGCAATGAGATAAATCCCAACAGCATCAGCTCTGGAAACACACCAAAAAAAAAAGTCAAGGAAAACCCATTTTTAGATCAGAATTCTACGCAAACCCAGAAAAGAGAGAATCAACAAGAAATAACAGAACCAAACCAAACCTTCTTTGATCTTCTGAAGAGCTTCATAGAGTGGCTTCTGATTCTTTCTCTTGAGAAATTTCCCACCATAATGAAGAAAACGTTCAGCAGCCAGGGAAATAGCAACGATTACTGTGCAAACAGCAGCCACAACCCATGTGGGAGTGAACTCTAACGTCGTCTCTTCTTCTCCACCACCACTCATTGATTTGGTTCCTCAGCGTTCTTCTGCTTCTTCTTCTTTACTCTATTTTTAACTTTCTATCTTCTCACACCGTGTTTCTGTGGATTCTACGCATTGTGCTGTCCATTTAACCACATACTTTGTCTGTAACGTGAAATGTCGTTGTAAGAGGAAATCTTTGTCCTTTTCTATTGGGTGGTGAAATAATACAATATTGTTCATTGATGTAGCAACTTGATTCCTATTAAAATAATGTTTGTTTGGATTCCGTAGCTGAATACATATATTTTTTTAATCCTCAAATTTATCCCATGCTCATAAAGATTAATTTCAGGATATCAGGTCGGGTTGCTCTTCTTCTGTTAGTGTCAAATAAAATATGCCAAGTCAAATCTTCTTTGTGTAAAACGTGCTTTATTTAAATCAAAAATATTGTATGATTTTTAGAAAATCATGTATCCTATTTTCGACAGAAGAAAGTTGAAAGTTAAATTCAATTTTTTCTAATTTTTTATCCGTAATGACGTGAGAAGAAAAGAAGATCCAACTTGATATGCTCCAGAACCTGAGTTTCAAGTCCAAATCTTCTTTATAGCCTTTGATTAAAAAAAATCTATTTTTAAGTTAACATATGGAGTTTTTAATATTATTTATCAGAAAATTTTTAGATATTCTTTTACCAATAAAAAATTCATATCTTTTTCATCAAAAATAAATAAAGATTAAATTTGATCTCTCATCAATTTAAAATTTTTATATTATCAATGAACAAGAAGATATCACTTTATTAAAAAAACTTTAAAAAATTTATTAACAATAAGAGAAAGCTAAAAAGTTTTTTAAGTAAATGATTGTATAAATTAAATTGATTTAAATTTACAATAGATTAAATTTAAATCCAAATAAAAAGTAAAATTAGTAGGCTTAGTTTAACATGTATTTTAAATTCTTTGTGTACGGAAATATAAATAGTAAGAAGTAGTACATACGAGTAATATTAGCATATTAATTAACACCGGGATGATGCAATAGATTCTCAGTGAGTTAGAGAAAAGATAACATAAGCTAATGAGAGTAATAAATCCTCATCACGATGATTAATGAATTAGACTTTTAGTTCTCCATAATCTAATTTTCACGTGGAATTGTTGTATATCTTTTAAATCCTAAATTATTGTTGGAGTGCTTCCTTTAAAAAAAAATTAAAAAGTGAAAGAATGAAAGGGATGAGAAGTAGGCTTTTTACTTTTTAGTCTTCGCCATTCTAGAAAGATGAGAAAAGGAAAAGGCAGCTCTATCTTTTCTTTTTAAGAAAAGGGTGGAAAAATTAGTTGTACATTTTCAAACTTTACTATGTTTTTTTTATAAATTTAATTTTATTTAATATAATATAAATTAGTTTTATATTATTATATATTTATGTGTTATTATATAATTAACAATTTATTAAAACACTTTGCTATTGATAAAAACTGATAACTCTATGAAAATAGAGTTATCTTGATAATTTCTAGAGTTAAATTGTTGAAGTTTGAGAGTAATTTTTATAAGTCAATCTGTGTTATTAGTTATTTTTGTTATTTTATTTAAAGTAGTGTTGT
>JANHAO010005504.1:0-22557 GCA_026873985.1 Saraca asoca | reverse complement strand
ACCCATGTAATGACTTGATATCTCATATCCATGACTTTCAGTCATCAGTTATCATACATACTAGTCTTGTTGTATTATTGCTATCCTAGTTCACAACAATACTCGACTAAGGACATTTTAAAAATAACAAATTATTCTAGAAACAATTATTATATTTATTTATATTACGCAGATATAACAAAATATAATAATAATTGAATTACTTTTAAAATGTAATATAATGTATGCAAAAACAATCATCCTATAATTGGCTTTTAGGGCATACACCAACAGACCTTACAAATAGCTTCTCTCTTCAATATGGATTAAGGCAAAGAGACCCCCTTTCACCCTATATCTTTATCATCTGCACCAACATCTTATCCTTCATGCTAGAAGAAGCCAGGAGCAGCAAAGCAATTTAAGGGGTTAAGCTAGCAAGAAGGGCTCATGTGATCAATCATCTCTTTTATGCGGATAACATTCTTCCGTCTTTCAAAGCCTCCACCTAATCTTGCAGTAAGGTCAAGCAACCATTCCATAATTTCTCTTTAATGTCTAGCTTGAAAATGAATCCAATGAAGTTAACAATCAAATATAGTGCAAATACTCCCAGGAAATTCAAACAAATCATGACTAGAATAGTGAGAATTAAACAAGTGTCCACAATTGGGAAATATCTAGGCACTTACATGGATGGTCCTCAAGATAGAAAAGCTATTGTGAATGAAGTTCTTGAGAAAATTCACAAAAAGTTGCAATGCTAGAAGGCAAACACATTATCACAAGCTACAAGAATGGTCATATGCAAAAGTGTTATTAACTTCATTCCACCTACCAAATGTCAACTACTATCCTATCCAAGCATTACTAACAAAAGATTAAGTAGATTATCAAAAACTTTTAGTGGAAAGGTACTGCCAATAGAAATATTAGCCATCTAATCTCCTAGAATGCACTCTATGCTTAACTAGCCATGGGTAGTATAGGCTTTAGAAGAATGGAAGAATTTAACCAAGCCCTGGTCTACAAATAGACCTGGAGAATCATCTCTCAACTAACTTTTCTGCTGGCTCAAACCTTTACAACTAAATATGGTAAGGGTTGCATTGAAGACATCTTTTAAACCAAACCAAATCCATCCTAGAGATAGAGGAAGATCATTGGTACTTTTGGTCTAATCCAATACCACCTATAATGGTAAGTGGGAAATGGTCAATCTATCAACATCAGAGGATTTTACTAGAAGAAAACAGCTAGATCTTTACTCCCAGGGTTACAAGTAGTCAGTGATCTTTTTGACACATCATCCAAGCGGTAGGACACTCACAAACTCCAAGCAACATATCCCCTACTTCTAGTTGACCACATTTCTCAAATCTCTCTCTCAATTATAGGGACCCATGATTGGCTAGCATGGATTGCTTCAGCTATTGGCTCCTACATAGTCTACAAAGGCTACCAAATTCTTGCCTAACACTAAGTCCCAAGAGTCACTAACTTTCCAAGGGAGAAGCTCTAGAAACTGCATCTCCCCCTTAGAGTAAAATTTTTTCTTTGGAAACTATGCAACCGTATCTTACCAACTGTAGATTTCCTTAATCATAGACATATTAGTGTCCCACTCCTTCCACTCATTTAATGGTTTTCAAAATGAAACATGCTAGCATTTGTTCATCCTATGAGACCAGCATATTTGCATCCATCATATATGGTTCATTAGATCAAGACTCGCATTCTATAGGGGCACTTAATACCACAGCTACATGACTAGCTAACATACCCTTTAATCCTTACACTCTATATCATATGGTTCTACAAAAACAGTGTGATTTTTCATAAGGCAGCTCTTAACCCATGCACTACTTTGAAAAGTTAATAGAGTTTCATTCAAGACTATGTTTACATGCAAAACAAGTCTATAACATGCCAAACATTACACACCTCTAATGCAAACATATCAACTATACCCAATGTTAACATTCCAAACCAAATGACGATCCAAATTCACCATTCCTTTTCAGCTTTACCTATGACAACCACAAGTATAGATGTTGCCAAATAATAGTATTGGAAGGTAGTATTGATATCACCAAAGGTTTTTTCATCCTCCCCACATCAACTTCAAAGCATCATGCACTCCTCTAAGCTCTTCGGCACCTACTTATGGACACCCCTATCACCATAGCCTCAAACCTCTACTTAGGAATGCCTTCTACCTACTCCCTTTCATTCTTGTTTTAACTTGAAAAAGCTCCTTTGCAATTTTGAGTCATAACCCAAGATATCGCTAATCTAGTGTAATGGAGAAAAAACGACTAACACTCTTATTCATGACATTTAAACATACTTTAATCATAATCAATTAAAGCTAAAGTTTAACAAACATGTTACACTTAATACAAGACTCCTTTAAATAAAGCTTCAAATGATCCTAAACAATTAAGACTTCAAACATAAAAGGAAAACCCATAAATATTAAAGGTTTTTTCTCATAAAATTCATTTTCAAAGTACCCAAATGTTCATTTTAGATATAACAGGCCTTACAATACATGCTTAAGTTTTAGATTTTAAATCATTAAAATTGAAACATATTTAATACACTTTAAGGAGGTAAGTTGATTAAAATAAGGTATTAAACTTTCTTTCATAGACTATAAAAATCCAACTAAATAAAATTTTTGTAATAAAGTAAATTAGGTAGTTATTTAGTAGATAAAACAAATAATACTTTAAGCACTTTAAAACAACCCTAATTAATGAATAATTTATTCATCATACAAATAATTATTATTAACTTATAGTATGTCTAAAACTCCTTAAATAACTCATGCAAATAAATGAACGCTTGGAACATATATCACGAAATTATAAGCTATCAAATAAATTATTTTCTAAACTCTCTTCAAGACACACTTCACAAATCTTATACTCAGAAATTTTAAATGTTTGTAATTTATAAAAAAAAAAAGATTTTTTTACAACAATTGTTCAAGAAGAACTTTGCTTATTACAACATTTTACTTGGAAAGTTGGCCTCCATGGAAATCATCTAAGGTAAATGGATATTTTACTTTCCACTTTATGATCGTTATACAAAAATTCATTTTAAGCTATTTGAAATTTAGAAGTTATAATATAATATGATTCCAAAGTAAATTGAGTTTTAATAGCTACTTACAATTGCAAGTGAAATGACACGTTGTAGTAAATAGTAGGTATATAATATGTATTTTTGAAAGTATTGCTTCCTATATATGATAATGGAAATCTTGTTATTTTGAAATGGTATATTGGTTTATGGTTTTAACTTATGGATTTTGTTACTTTATACTTGAAAGCTTTGAAACTTGTTGAACAAATGATTTGGAATGCTTGATGCTTGGTTTATGAATGTATATGTTGTTTATACAAGATTATGATAGTACACAAATTGTTTATGTTCTTCAAAAGAGAAAATGGGATCCTTGGGAAATTTCTTATGGGAAATCCCAAGTACACTTGGAATTAGAAAAAGAAAACATATATGGCCATTTAATATAATGGAGGGATAAGGGGAGATTGAATTGGTGGAGGGATAAGGTGAATAGAGATTGTTCTTCAAATTGTACATTGAATGATGGGTTACTTGAGAAAATAACCTTTGGATATTAAATTGTAAATTGGAACCAAGCACTCTTTTAAGGTAATTATGTGTCTTGGAGAGTTACTTGTGTAAAGCTAAGTTGCCATGTGACAAGTAATTATGTGTAGTGTCTTCATTACATAAACAAGTGCTGGGAAGGGTGTGTGGTGCTCCACTATTGTTTAGGCCTATGGCCTAGTATCTAAAAAATAGAAGAAACTCTATTAGTTATTTTGTAGAAACTTTGAAAAGTATATAAAAATAAATGTTTTGGAAATTTTAAGTATAGTTCTCTTTTATATTTTACTATGAAATATTTACCATAGATTATATTTATCAGGTTTGGGGTGAGTTTCAATGGAACTTGTAAAGTGTAATATATGTCCATGTATAGTGTAACTTGTAGGATGATGCCAACAAGTGTTGTCTTATGCCGATCTCACTCCAAAGTTGGTATCAGAGAATGATTTAAAGGCTTAATGCATGAGTTGTTAACTACTAAAAAGAGATAGACATACCAAGTTTATGGTAATGTACCCGAAGTGCGAAGCATGAATGAGGATATGTCAATGTCATTCCAAGACATGATATAGATTTTTGCAACCCTCAAATCATGAGTCAATGAGTATACTTGTTGCCTAATCATACTTAACGCTCCTACATATAGAAATTGTGCTATTTAGGAATTGAATCTTTCTTTATGGACGCCATGATATAGACGCGTCTGATTCAACTTCTTGTAGGCCTTCACCTCTATCAACCATGGCAAGCTTGGTTTCATCGAAGTTCTTTTGTAAGTTTTTATATGTTCCTAATCTAGCGTTATAAGTTCAATTTCAGTGTTACCCTTCTTTGATGTTGGATTAATATTTAATCTTGAATAAGTAGCTTGATGTGATCCTTAACCTTTATATGAGTTAAATGAAAACAATAAAATAAAATAGTTTAAAGTTGCAATTATGAGAGTATAGATGAATTGGTACATAGAATTGAATCATAGGAAGACCTAAATCCTAAACTGAATAGAGGATGTTAAAATGAACCTTATATTTGTCTTCTAAGCTAATGAGACAAGTTTGATCTAATTAGTGAATGCCAAAAATGATCATAGGTACTGCTCATTATTTTCCAAATAAGAGTGCTATTCGTTTTGCATTGATTTGAGTGTTTGAATATCCAAAATATTATGTAAAACTTTAGAAAGTCTTTTTCCAATGATTTTCTCATCCAAAGTTCCTATGCTATCCTCTCCTAGATTTGTTCAAGAAGATTGAAATAATGTTCCTTATGTACATTAACCATGTTTCCTTGTTTGATGTGATTCCAAATGTATGAGAACATCCTTTTTTGTATTATATCCATTGGTATCAACAATTTATTAGAGTATCAATTTCTAATGTTTTAACCCACTAAATTGCTCTTAGAGTTTTGTACTAGTGATTTTGAATGTAAACTAATCATTCTAGTTTGTCTTATGATAGAATATTTGAAACTTTAAGTTTTACTAAATAATGCTTTTGCTTTACCATTGGTAGTGTGTTTAAAGTATTATTTTCATTAAATAAGTTATTTAAGATAGGTATAGTTTAATGATGGTTTTTTTAAGTAAATGAATTATGATTGTTTTTTAATAATTATAGTTTTATTATTTTGGACTATTAGTTAATATTTTGCTTATTTAATGATCAAATCTAGAATTTATGAACACTAGTAAATATATTGAGCTATAGCAAATAAATTTTTTATTAATAAAAGTATAGTTAAGATGATATTTTTATCATTATAGTTGTCCGATGTATATTATTAATGAACTAACTATGAGGATAGAAACTATTTTTTTTTTTAAATTTCATTCTCTTTAGGATTTTGCTTCCTTTATTTTTAAAAGGTTGATTCGTGTTCAAAGTAATTTTGGATTATCTACTCATGACTATAAAATTATTGTAAAAATATAAAGTAATTGCATATTTTCCATTTTTTTATCATTAATTTTATTTTAGCACATCCTAAACTATGATATTTATTATTCTTATTGTAAACTTATGTTTCTTATATGTTATGGGTAAAAATCGGCTTCAAAGAATGAGATAATCATGAACCCATCAGAAGCTAAGTTACACAGCTCATTGAAGATGTCCAGCCAGAACCACCTCGCACATCGCTAGGAAGCAACATAACGAGGTCATCATGAGACTAGCTTCTTAAGCAACCGACCATCCTGCTCGAGCTCACTATGCTATAGAGACAGCCCCGAGCTTGCCAAGTAATCTGCAACAGTGACCCTGAGCTGAGAATCTCCACTCGGGAGGATGGACATATCGCTCGACAAAGCAAGACCATGAGACAGACGCATGCATGCTAGTCTACAGTCGATAAGAGGGGCCCACCTCACAGAAAGTAGCCTGCAATAGCCGAATTGTAGGAGTTTTATTATCTTTCACATTTATTTCTTGATGTAACATAACTGTAACTTGTAATCATCATATGTAACTCTTCCTTCCTCTATAAATAGGAGTACATTGTTAGAAGGGAAGGAAAGGCCAGAAAACTTGTAAGCAAAAGCTTTGTAAAAATCTCCTTTCATATATTAATAAAAGCTCTATTGTGGACGTAAGGTCTGGTACCGCCTGGATTTAGCCAAACCACGTTAAAAGATTGTGCACGCCCCACCTCTATCTTTATTCCTTTTGACCATCTCTATCTTCTTTCGTTCTGCATGTCCCTCAAACTAGAAAATAGCTTGGGGTTCATGAACTACACACACCCATTGGCAGGAATTTGGTGGAACCAAATTTCACCATCAACAATATAATATTCCCATATGTTTCTGACATCATTTTTTTGTTAATGGATTTCAACTACAATTTTGTTATCTCCATTGAAATTACTTCTTTGGTTATGAAATACATTCTTTTTACCTTAACAAATTATTAGGAATTAGGTTTTAATATTATAAATGTTAGAATTTCAATTGCAAATAGTTTCATAGTTGAGTATATATTGAGATTTTACTTGAATGTGTCTACATGATTAAAGGTAGTGAATTTAGTTTCAAACCTTGTTTAAATGAGATTTAAAGTATAAAGGTGGAAGAGTTAATTAAAGTTTTTGTTATATGCAAAAATGGACTCGAGAGCTCGTGGCCTCGGGCACGCTAAAGGCACTCAACGAGCTTCGCTTCACCCATCAGAAAGCGGCACAACGAAGTAGTCTTAGGACCATCCTACGAAGCAGCCCTCGCCTCATGAGATAGCGACCCAGCGAGAAGGTCACAAGACTCACTCGCCAAGTAGCCGATCACCCCGCTCGAACCCGCTATCTCGCTACAACGATTCCCATAACACCCCCGAGCCAGGGATTCCCTCTCGAGATGCCCAGCACTTCGCCTAACGCAGCGACACCAAGCAGCAGGCACAGCCAGACAAGTCTACAGCTGACCTAGAAGGCCTACCCCGTAGCCTACATTCAGCAACAGATAGTTTGTAGCCTCTTTATTATCTTTTCCATTTATAGCTTGATGTAATACAACTGTAACTTGTAATTAATGCATATAACACCTCCTTCCTCTATAAATAGGATTGCCTTGTTAGAAGGAGGAGAGGCTGGACTCTGTAAGCAGAAACTCTGCCACAGTTATTTCTCAATAAAATCCTATGCTTCCTTCTCTGGTCTTCCCCTCTCCATCCCTGTTTATTTTGTTGATTTTGCTTCATTTGAACCAGTTACAGGTCAGGGATCCCGAAGAATCTTCCGTTGGCCAGATTTTAGACTATTGCCAAAATCCGACGTCAACACACAATAACAAAATTTGAGAAAAATTATTATTTTTTTTACATTTAAAGCATGTCAATTTTTTTTATGCCACCTAAGACACTAACTTATGTTCTAGCAAGGATTTTCGTTAGCAAAACAAATGAAATTGAGGAATCTGAACGAGTTTGCATGCTTTCTACAAATAATAAGGTAAATTTGTTCATAAAGTTCTTACATAACAAAAATCAAACGAGAATGAAAATTAAGGAACTAAATTTACATTTTGGCATAAATTCAAAATAAAAATTCATTAATTCAATTATGATATCAATTAGTTTTGTAGTTTTATTAGCAGGGAGGGAATCAATAGCCAACAATATCAACCAAAAACATAAGTATATCTTTGTATAATATTTTATAAAATAAATCTCACAAAATTTATCATTGGATACAATAATTATATCATCATAGAATATATTAATAAAATTTGATATTAATTCAAATTAACTATTATCATTTTAATATAATTTTCAAATATAAGTAAATTTTAACCATTTAATTTTTTTTAAAATTTGTATATTCATATATAAGATAAATAAGATTATTATTTGCAATTTATCGTTATTAAAAATCTTATTATAAAAAATTATTATTTAATATAAATATCTCAACTCCCTTAGCTTCATAATAAGTACAACTTTTCACTTCAATCCCCCTTTTTTTTTTTTTTGTTTTTTGTTTTCCCGTACTTTAGGGTGCGCTTTGATATAGTGGATCGCCTTCCAGCCGCTGCGTCATGCTAGGTCTGTCTTCTTTGGCAAGTCAGGCTTGATCTGGTGTGTTGGAACAATGGGTGTATCTTGCAGGCTGGTTTTGGTGTTCAGTCTCTTGTTTACTTCGTCGCTGGCTTTCCAATCGGATGAGCTCCTCGTTGACGACGAAGAGTTTGGGATAGAGGGCGGACAGGCTCGCCCCTCCGATACCGTATATGGTCAATCTTCGCCATCGGCCACCACCACCACTCGGAAGAGGTTTTCGGACTCCACCTCGGACTCCAAGATCCAGTTTTTTCTGGAACATGCTTTTGGCGACTCCGACTTCGTCCATGCTGGTAACTTCTCTGCTCGCCTCAAGACTTGGAATCACGGCGGCCAGGTTATTTTCTTCCTTTTGTAAATCCATTATCTATACAAGATCCTCCACTGCTATAGTGTTCTTTAAGTACAGCATGTTCCTACTATTCAACATAAATGCAATCTTGATTTATCACAGACACTAACGAAGCTGCGGTTTTCAAGGAATGCTTTTAGTGAAACCGAACAGAAGGAATTTCAAGTAATTATATGTTTTCCTTCCCTGTATATATGGCATAATTAGCATCATGTAAACCTTTGACACTGTTATTACAGAAGCTATTGCGAGAAGATGAATTTTATAGGATAAGACTGCCATCCAATGTTTTGAGCCCTCCTGGCAGGGACTACATTATATCTTCGGTGAAGGCTGTAAGTATAAATCAAATTATTGTGCATTTGAAAATATATCATTATTCTTTTTTGAGTAAGTTGACAATGAAGCCTAGTTCTAGGAAGTATAGGGTCTTTTATCCTTCTGATTTTTCTAATTGATTTCTCAAGGTCCCTTTCTATGCAGGCATGGTAACCCTATGTGATTCATTTGTTGGTTTTATAAGTCTGATTTATGTTTGTGAAGTGAAATTTTTA
Source organism: Saraca asoca (assembly GCA_026873985.1). NCBI lineage: Eukaryota > Viridiplantae > Streptophyta > Magnoliopsida > Fabales > Fabaceae > Saraca > Saraca asoca. Next base: position 13,474 of record JANHAO010005504.1, on the reverse strand, counting down.
GCTCATCTGTCCTTTTGTCACATGGTGTTTGAGTGAATAGGTAGCAATATTGCTCTAGCAAAGTGACTTTGTACTCCTATCATGTGATCTTAATTCAAGCATAATGTCTTCACTCTTTTATTCATATGGTCCTATTTATTAATGCACGAACTATTGCAATAGTTTACATCCTTGATCTACTGCACTACATTGATCACTGTTTTGGTGATTATGCCTGTATTTGGAATTATATTGATCATGGGCACTGTTGATAGAACTAACAAGTCTTCTTCCTGAATCCAGCGATGTCTTGCAGGGGAGGGTTTGGAGGAGCATTTCGTAATACACATGGTAAATTTATCATTATGCTAAAATACAGTTTGTATAGCATTGAAGATAATTTTTTTCCCACTCTTAAAATTTTGGTGCACAATAGAACTAGTTATATATGTTTTATGGCTGTAAAAATTTAGGATCAATAATGTTATGGAAATTGATGGTCAATTATTTTAATTTTGATCAATTTAGTGGGAATAAATATTGTCAATTCATGCAGATAATTAGTATGCTTTATTTGAGTTCTTTAGCAAATGATATATAATTTGCACATTAACACATCAATGCTAAAGGTATGGGCAGATTTCTAGATTTCTTTTCATAGCACCAATGATGATCACTGGTGTTATTATGGATGCCCAAGATTTTGTGATGGTTATTAGGTGATTGGAGTTGCTTTTTAGTTGTTGGAGCCTGTGTTAAATGAAAGAAAGAATGTGTGTGCTGCATAGTTGTTAAAATTGGATAATTCACATGAATTATCCAACACACTTTGAAGCAATTCAAAATTGATGATTCATAGTTTTGAATTGCTTTCAATCATGGATTGAGCAATTTAGTGCTTGTATCATGCAAATTGCTTCAAAATGGTGAATATTCCCAGCAATATAGAGAATCTCATATCTGATACAACCCAAAATAGATGAAGCAGAACTGGCTGCCTGTGTTGGAAAATAGCTTGGTAGCAAAATCTCCTATTTGAACTTTATAGTGAAGGACAATTGGATAATATTGAAGAATACTTTTGTAGGAAGAAGCCTTGCCTTTTCTCTTTTATGGGTATTAACCAGAAAGCCTTGGAGCAAGAAAAAAGGTTTCAATGCTATATTTATTTCTAAGGCCGATGTGAATTTTTTTTTTATGGAGGACAAGGGTTGTAAAATTCTTGTAGTATTCTAGTATCTCAAATAATGTAGGATTCTAAGTATATTTTCTCCTCCTTGTTTAATTTATTTTCATATTATTGGTTTTCTAATTTATTTAGGAGTCTTGTTTTCTTAGAGTATTAGAGGTCTTTTCCTATCTCTAATGGGATTAAGTCTAAAGCCTTATAAATATGTAATTTTGTTTATTGGAAAATCAAATTTCTCAGCAATAATATTTTTCCTTTCAAGTGTATCTTTTCTTTGATAGCATCAAAGAAAGTTTTTATATCTGTTCATATCAAGAGATCACTTGTTTTGTTGATAATAAAGATAACCTTGTACTTGGGAGTCGACTCAATGAGCTTGTTACCCAAGGTCAATTCCTTCAATTGTCCTGAGACATTCGGGATTTTTCTAGAAGAAAAATTGTCCTTGCAGACTATGAGCAAATTTTATTTAAGAGATAGCAAAATTGTCGTGAACGTGAAAGGTTTGAGGATGATTATACAAAAGAATATCTAAAATTGTAAGAACACAACTTCTTGTGTGAAATTGATTCCCAGAAGGTTGTAGATATGTTAATGGTTTGAAGCTCTCCATTGAAGACCACATGTCATTTCACAACGTGTTTACTGTGGCAAATGCTCCGTCAATGGCCAAGAAGATTGACATGCAATTAGAAAGGCAATCGACCATATCTACTAGAGCTTCTTCAAATGCACGAAGGCAAAACTCAACAAGTATAGAAGCCACAACCCCTCAGCTGCAAACTCATCTTGCAAAATCTTCAAATAGAAGGACAACCAAAGCACCTGAAAAAGGTGCAACATTTCCTTCAAATATCAATAAGAACACATATGCCCAACCATCCATAGATAATTGCTTTATGTATGGTTAGCCCAAGCATCATTCTAATGATTACTCACGTAGAATTACCATAAACTTAGTAGTGTGTGATGATGACATAGAGGAAGAAGAGTATCTTGGCAAAGAAATAATAGTAAAAGCAAATGAAGGAGTGAACTTGATTGTGTAGTGATTGCTCCTCACCCATAACAAGAGAACCACACACAACGCCATAATATCTTTTGCTCAAAGTGTACAATCAACCAAAAGGTGCGTGTCATGATCATGACAGTGGGAGTTATGAAAACATTATCTATAAGGGACTATCAAACCATCTTCTACTAAATACAAGAAAGCATCAGGCTCCTAATATAATTTGGCTGGATCAAGAAGGGGCACGACGTTGAGTAATTGAAACTTGCCTTGTCCTTATATCCATTATCAAATCCCACTAGGACATCGTAGTCTGTGATGTAGTTGATATGGACATTGTAGCCTTGGCAGTATGATGTAGACGTCACTTGTAAAGGAAGAGAGAATGTTTAATCATTCTTATGGGGAAAACAAAAATCATGAGAATGTTTATACATTACTATTATGAATATATTCTTTAGATAATGTGTGTATCGTTTTCTATAATGTATTTATTAAATTTACATCACATCTTATGATAACTATGATTTATGATTTTCAATTCAGAAAATGGACTTTTCAGTTCACAATATGTATCTCAATTTGACAATTGAATCAATTTGACTTCTAATGTGTCTATGTGTATACATGAAATCTGGTGAGGAGGAGGAGAATGTGCCCCCCTTCTGGTGACTATTTCTGTAATTGAAATGTCAAATGCAATTAGAAGAGGCATGGGTGTATTTTCTAGGTTTGAGCTTAAAGCATAGGTGATAAGCACTGTTGTCTGCCTCGATTGATGTTATGAATGTCCAAGATTCATGTTTTCCCCGTCATAAAAGAGAAAAGAATGGAGATTGCTTTAGTTATTTATTGGGTTGTTGGAATCTATATTTCCCGTGACATAATCATCAGTCTTGTTTTGTGTAGTTTTCTTGTGACAGATTTGTTTTAAAATCTACTTGTCATAAGGGGCCTTGTTTAACCAAGCTAAATGCCATAGTTGAACATGATTACAACCTGCAATTAGATCTAAACTTGGCTGTATAACTTTCTTACGGATTTATTTTTTTTCATCACAAATCATTTGACATGTAATTTCACATTATTTAAAACCTTAATAAGTTTGACTCTTTTTCATTTTTCTGTCCTAGGAAGGTGTTAACATCTTGGCTGTCAATTATGGTGCCCCTGGGTCATGCCCTTATCCTAGGCAACTGAAGCATGTGAGTCTTTGGCTTTTAGCCATTACTTTCTTGTTTTGCATTGACCAGTATTCAAGTTGAAAGATTTTCAAATTATTAATTCTTTCTCATCCATTTTCTCCTCCTGTGGCTGAACTTCTTATTTACATAGAAGTATGAAACAGTTGCTTTTGGTAAAGGATAGACTTGGTGCTAATATCGTAGATACGACCATCCAGCATAAGTTATTTTGTGTTTATTTTGCTGGTTGTACATTTTTCCCTTGAGAATGGTTTGATAGAAAGTTATGTGCTTCCATGGATGTTGGCATGGCATGTACTGGGCTTCTGTTTATGATTCTTTTTTTTTCTCAAGTGAAATCTGTTTATACTATAACTAGCCACCAGCTGGTGCATTGAGATACCTGCATTTGGCTAGTCACAAGTTTTCTGCATGGCATGCAAAAGCTCATACCTTTCATTTTTTTTCCTGTGTTACTCATCTGTCTCCTTGTTTTTTCCTTTATTATTTTCACATCAAATTGGCAATTAATATATCATTGTCCCAAGCCATACTAGTTTATTCTTGGCATGCATGGATGGAGTCTATAAAAATTAAGCCCAATCCAGCTGAAGAATCTGTAGACATGTCCTCAGCGGAAGCTAAACCTGCTATGTAATAAAAGTGTAACAAGGGTCAAGGATAATAAATCTAAAGGACTTTTGACCGCGTCAATTTCATTACTTTTTATAAGCTTAATTAGATTTTTTTTTTGTTTTACTTTTCTAAATTTGTTTGGAAAAGCTGATCTTGAATTACATTGATCCATTTTGATTCAGCCTTTACGGTGGTCCTTCAAGTCCCACACAATTTTGAAGAACAGTGAGCAAGCTCCAAGGTATGTGCTCTTGCATTCATAATGTTTTCTTGATTGTTTGCTAGATCTAATTTATTTTCTACTGACACAATGAGCAAACAGAAAAGCAGCAAACACCATGTTTCTGGAAATGATTGATATCTAACTCTTGAAAGAGTGACAATTAAGAGAATATTCAGTCATAGCAAATTTTGTATATTTTCAAGAAGGTTGTCCACAAAATACAGACCCTTGAGAACATATCTATAATCGTCCTTTGTAAGTCCTAATGTCCAACTCAATTTTTTTTTGTTACAAAAGTGGCTGGAAAAGCTGCCTTTCTAACGAATTAACCTAGATAATGGTGGTATGATTAGGATGCGGAGATAAGTTGGCAGAGTATGGGGGCCTTGGCTGGCTTCTGCTTCTACACTTGCTAACTATGAATCCCCCCTCCTTTCCTCTCGACAAATTTAATTTTCAAAAGCTTTTGGGATTAGGGCCTAATTAGGCTATTAGCTAAAAGAGAAAGGTGGTCACCGTAAATGGATGTAACTTTGCAATTTAGTATGATCATAATCTTTATTCCAGTAGCAATTTTAAACCTTGATTGAACAATTTTGTGATTCAATTACTTCCATCATAATTGGATACTGAAGGAAATCATACCCCACATGTAAAAGCTTCAGATAAATTTTTCCCTTGTAAAGGAAGTTCACAAAACCTGAAGAAATTTTAACAACTTAATATGTTAATTAAGCAAGCCAAGCTTCTTCATTTATGTAATAGAAATAAAAAACCAACAGAATTCAATGTTACCATTAGTAGAGATTTTCTCTATGGCAAGTTGTCTTGGAATAATTGGACTTGGGCAATCTTTAAAGGTATTATTGCCCCAACTCTAAACCAAGACTGGTAGCTTGATATAAAAATAAAAAGCCCAGAATAATCTAATTTAGTGTAATAGATACAAGAATATGCCCTGATAATATATGAGAAAATGCCTTAGTTTGGGTGTCAGGTGGTTTTGATTAAAGGTTTTTCCTATGCAATATTGCTTATTAAATGGTTAGAAAGATAATCTGAACAAAGTTAGATTTTATATCATCAACAAGACCCAAGTGCTTTTTTTTTTTTAGTGCAACTTTGGTAACCTATTTCAATGATTGTTATTTTTTCTTTTTTTTTTTTCTTTTTGTAGAGCTCCAGTATTTGCTGAAGATGTACTTGGTGGGGACGATGGAGAGGGTGAAATTGTAAAGGCGCCAGAACGGTCATTTTGGGCTAAATATGTGAGTATCAGTATACAAAACATCCATTAAGTCATTTCTTTTAATGTCCTTTCTATTTTGTTTATTGTTATTTTCTAGCTTTAAATTTTTTATCTGAAACCTGCCCTTATACCAGTGGATGTATGTGATCCCTCTTGGACTCATTGTGATGAATGCCATAACGCAAGCAATGAATATGCCTGAGGAACAGACTGCTGGGCAAGGTGGTGCTCAGACACAGCAGCAGCCTGGTTCTGCTGTGCAGCGCGGAACAAGTTCTGCTGTACGTAGAAGATGAGGTTTGGCTTACTTTACCATGGAAGAGATTTTGTTCGGGGGGACACTGGGAATGAATGAATCTTAGATTGATGTCTCTAATTTATTATATTAAACTTGTAATTGTGTTTTTGGGTTCATGAAGTGTACGTTAGCAATTTACTCGTAATTAAGTCTTTAATTTTTAGGTTGCTTAAATTCTCGAAATCCCATGGTACTCAAAAGTTATGTTGAAATGCTGATTCAATTACTACCATACATGATTCCTATATGGGCTTGGATAATGCTTCAGTGCATAACTTCACCAATAAGACCTTTGAATCTATTAACATTTTTTAAACTATTCATGCTTTACCAAAAAAAACAAAAAAAAATTATATATCAAGTACTCACTGAAGTAAAATCAATCACTAATTGATGCATATAATGTACTGTAATGTTTATTTGATTGAGCTAACTGACAATTAGAGACTCACTTCAAATAATACATGAGATACACCTAACAACATATAGCAATGCCTTGGTATTTTCTCATTCAACAAGACTAAATGCAGAATGTAAAAAGTGTGATGTCATTACATGATTGTTTATTTTGCATTGGGCGAAATACAACCTACTTTGCTCGGGTTTTAGGATTTTCTGTGTTGTTACTACCAATACATGACAACTAAAAGGAAGCCAGGGGGAGAGGGAAGAAAAGCGTACACGCATATTACAAGTAAATTAAGAAGTTCCCTGAAATTAAGACAAGGTGGAATATGCCATGGTATCCACACATCCACGCAATTATAAGAATTGAGATACTTCTGTCAATTAGATAAGGAGTTCTCCCATCAAAGCTCATCCTGCAGATCAAACAAATGTCGTCAGTAAGTAGATAAAAATTACCACAGCAACAAGTAGGAAAGAATGACAGGTTTATAAATTGAAGAATGTTAGTTGCATACATTATGTTTTGACACAAGATACCGTGTGTGTGTGTACACATACACACATGTACGAGATAATGTAACAATTAGTGTATGCAAGTTGTATTACTAAAATTGTTTGCAAGATATGACAGATATGCATATAGCACAAATTTGCCAACTACATCTCAGAACCACATGTATACGGCTTTAACTAATTACATGATTGCTTGGAGTTATGTAACAATTTGAGAATAAATTTGGAGATGAACATCACAGCGTCGCCACAAGAAAGACAGAACTAGATACTGAAAAAATAGTACTTACATGATAATCATCCAAATAGTCACGGCGATGCTGCATTGGATAAAAAAACAATTCAAGTTGAGAAGTTTAGCATTAGGCATACCAGCATAACAGGGAGAAAAAAGAAAAGGAAAAAAAAAAAAAATCAGCATCTAAAGCCACCCATATATTGCCATCAGAAAAAAAAAAATAGCGGGACGTTGCCACTCTGTCCTAAAATACAAAATTATGGATTGTGCCATCTCGAGAAATATATACTCCAGTTCAGTTTATTTATTGGTGACCCTAAAAAAAGTTCAGTTAATTTATTTATTCTTTTATAGATACATTTATCAATTTTTTGTGATATAAGAAGTGGTATTTGGTACAGCTGCAAAATAAAGGTTCACCCTCTACAAATTCTTTCTTTCCCCTAGATTGCAACACAGCCTCTCATTTGAAGGGTGTTGACTGTCGAGTAGCATTTGGCTACAACGATGGCGGTCTCAACAAAATTTTGAGGAAAATTGAATAATTGGGATTCTCTCCAAAACATTTAAGTGATAAGGCCTAACTCAGAAATATTTTTGTTTCTAGTACTTTTTTTATGTTTAGTGGTTAGGTGATATGTTTAGACCAGACAAAATACCAAAGGAATTTGTTCCAATGTAGTATTGGGAAAGTTATTACTTCTAAACACATTTTCACTCGGCATGCTATAAAATAAATGCAGGTTTAGATATATGTAACTGGTAAAATTTGAGCATTACCTTAGTTCTGGCCAATCTACACTATTGGTATTAATTATAGTTCAAAAGGGCATTCATAATTCATAAAAATACATAAGAAATGAGTAAACTACAAGGATAGTTTCAGATAGAGGTATGATACATACCCTTCTATATCTGTCTCTATATCTGTCTCGATATCGACGGTCATGACCTCTTTCTCGTCTCCTCCTTTCACCCTCTTCTCTTGCTCTTTGAGCTTCCTGCGCAAACAAGGTTTAGATATTTGAAAAGCATTTTTTTTTTCCTTTGGTGTTGTTTTGGGGGGGGGCTTAAGATATATTATTGAACTTTGAATGGTTCTAATTATCAGGGTATGTCTCCGCATATGGATGTACCTCCTCCTCTTGAGCTTTCCTAACTTTCTCTGCTTCCTCAAAAGCTTCCTTTTCAACCTGAAACACCAATTGAAATAAGATGAGTCTTAAACTGAGTTAAATCTATTACAGGTTAAGGAAAAAGGCTCACCTCTCTATTGGCAAACACTTCATCAACAACATGTTTTGCATAATCAGGATCATCACAAATCAAAATGTTGTCAAAAACTGAACCCCCTTTCACCTGAATCAAATATTTGGTGTCATCTCATTAATTGCACTGTCCATTGCAGCATCATGGTTTTGAAAAGAGAAAAAAAAGATAAGTAGAATGGATCTGCAAAACATGTGTCCTACCTGCCAAACTTCAATGCCTACATATTTGATAGGCTTAAGCACATAAAGATCTGGGTCATCTTCAAATTCTGATACAGAAGAAGGGAACATTTTAAGTATTCCCTTGTGTGCAAAGAAGTTTATATTATATTCCAATTTATCTAAATAAACCTAGACATATTCTACCATACCTGGATTATCTATCCAAGGAGTCTTCCACTTCCCTTTGTAGTTAGGATTTTTTATTTTCTGTCACGATAGAGGATAAAACTTAGAGACAATGCCAGTTAAACGAGAGAGAGAAAATAAATGCTTCCACCTTAATTGTCAGCTCCCAAAACTTAATTAGCTTACTTTTTGTTTCCATGGTCCTTTGTATGCTGGATTTGGTATCTTGGGTGGTTTCCATATGCCATCTTCCTCCTCATCCCAGTTATCAGGCTAATCAAATCGAAGAAAATATGAGACTTATTTTTTTAATTTATTATTCCATCTACAGATGACATCAAATAAAAAAAACTAAGATATTCCATAAAACCAGAAAAAAAAAAAAGGAACTAAGAGGAAAGGGGAAAAAGATAAGATAACAAAGTAACTAAATCAAGATTCTGCTAACATCCCAGATGAAGTGCCCGGTAAATCTGAAAACCAAACAAATCTGTAGAAGGCATTTTAAGCATTGATTCCGCATGTGTAATCAACTAACCTTTTTAGCTCTTGGGTCAGGAATTTCTGCTGGGATTGAATCATATCCCTGCAATACCAATACACAAATAAATGAGCGGTGACATTCATCCATTAGAAATACAATCGCCATATTGAGTTACTGATAGGGAAAAGAAATTTATATGATACCTCAGGTTTGACATCATTAGCATCATAAATATATTCTCTGTCGTCCCAGTCTGCAGGCTGTTAGTTGGAAGAAGTATAAATTTCATAATTAAAGATCAAAATACAATTAAATTTCCAGGAAAAAAAAATATATCTCAAAACTACCGATTCTAAATAGGACAAGGATAACATAAATATGATGTAAACCATGTCATGTTAAATAGGTCAGGAGGTGAACTTCAATGATATTCAAGACCAAAACTCATTATATTATGCCAAAAGACAGTGTAGGGGGAAACCTTTTTTGCATGGACATCTTTAATTTTCGGTGGAGGAAGAATATCCCAATCTTTATACATGCTTCCAGAATCCCTTTCTCTATTATCAACCAGGACACTATAAGAGGCATCAGGCCTGAGGATAAATGTGTAGAAATGAGTTAACTTGTCAGTTTCACACTGCAGGTCCTTCTTTATGGGGTAATTCTGACCCTGGTAGGAGAGTATGACATGGAGCTTCTTCGTCTGTGTGCCACATATATCTGGTCCAAACATTAAACTACACAGAATTTGTCAGCATAATATCTTTTTGAGTTCATGACTTCAAGTGAGAGAACTAAGCTTGTGGATTGAGATTATTAACACGTCAGAAACTCCAAAGGATAAGAGATGGAGATTGTTCATGTTTATTTTAAGGTCAATTAGGTGACAAGCCTTTTGTGCTTTATGTTAAATTTTGTGTAATTTAATAACAAGCCATACCTCACACCCTTGTCATCCATATTCCAGCTTGAGATGGAGTTTTGATTGAACTATATTGATTTGGAATTATATATTTGAAGGCATAAATTGCTTATATAAAGAGAAATGTAAATCCAACTTTAGCCTAATTTTTTTCTCCTCTTTGTAATTGTCATTCAAACTAGTTTGATTAGGCTTTTAATTGCCATTGATCACAGTTTAACTATTTATTGCAAGATATAGTTTAAGAAAGTGAAAACAAAGTGAAGTATATGTAATAAGAAACAAACCTATAAGGTGTATCCCCTCCAAACTTCTTTTGATTGACAAAGCCAGAGAGGAGCTTTATGTAAGCTCCACCACACTCGATGTCTTGCTCAAACTTTATAGAATACTGGAGGACCAATGTTCTGTTCTTGTTGCTGAATTCAGGTATCTTTGCAGATATGGCAAAGTGTTTGGCATCACTAGATGTTTGAATACCTACAAAATTCCACATATGATCAAAATACTGGAATTATATTTGCATTGGCACTCAAATTCACATTATCATGGTTTCCGCATATGGGCTAACAATTACAAGTCACACAATATGTAAACCCAGATACAGCTTTATTTTTGTTCATGCTTGGTAAATCATCAGCATTATTATCATTATCATACAAATCATAGGTTTGATGTGAGAAGAATGCATCAACAACAACATGATTTCCGACAAGCAAGCATGAAGGGTTCCACTTGGCTGATTTCCCAACTTAACATAATAATCCTTTCAACTAAAGTTCTTTGGCATCTCTGAAATTAGTTTTATCATTTTTGTTTAAGACATCTAGGTCAAATGTGAGGCCAAATTCTTGCAAGGTAACACTAAAATATCTAACAAAATGTATCATAATGAAAGCCAAAAATGAAATTACCTTAGACATGTACAATATAAGCAACTCTCCTAAGTTGAATAAGTGATTCTGGGAAACATATTTGATATTAACTAAGTAACTAATATCCTCTAACAAATATTTGTAGCTTAGTGCAACAAAGAAACACTGTTTCTGTTGAATCACTCCTGCCATTACACTTTATTAATTTTTGGAAATTGAAAAAATGAACAGAACTTAGGTATTCTTTCTTTTGCTTTTCAAACAAATACCAAGAAAATTAACGCATCAGATTATAAAATAAATAATCTCTTATGGTAAGTAATGATCAGATTATGGATACATTTGATTGGAGAGAGAAATCAGCAATAGAAAATTAGTAGAAAAGCATATTTGTTATATGATTGTAGGCAGGTTCCCTACTCTCAGTAAATGCAAACCCAATACATTCACTCATACCATTCACAGTATAAGTAACAAACCAAGGGAGCCCATACCTTTATCATCTGGATCTCCAGCCCATTTTCCAGCTGTGTGCTTGAATGAACCCGCTTTACCTTCAGTCCTTTTCCAATCGGATTTCACCCAGCGACTTTGCCAGCCGTCTTGAACAAACCAACAAATAAAAAAGCATAAACATCCAGGTTCTGATCAATAAACTGTGAAATGAACCTCAAATCACACGTTTGTTTGATACACAGGATCCACCCCGCGTGGTCTAAGTCGCCAATATCGTTGAGATTGGGTTTAAAAATAGTTTAGGACAATATGCCCATCTAAAAAGCCTCCTAAACAATGATGATAATCATAGCTACAGATGAGAATACCCAGCATGTTTACCGGCGGTTAGGTTTCAGTAAAATAGCTGCTAGAACTAAACACATTTTCTCAACTATCAAATATCTTGTTTAAACGAGAGAGAGAGAGAAGACAAATTCAAGTTAGTACAAAACTAAACGAACTGATCTTATCGGAAATTATAAAACCAGCGGGAAAGATAGATGAACTATAGACTGCACTCAGCAGAAACGAGTAGAAGTTCCAAAACTTTATCCTGAATATCTTGCTGTTTCTCAGCATCCAAACACGTCATCATTGTTACAGAATGATTTAGGATCAAATAGTAAGAGAGAACAAAAAAAAAAAAATACCTTCGAATCGCTCTTCAAAAATGATTTCAGAGACAGAAACTTGAATTAAAAGTTGAACAGCGAGCAATGTTAACAAAACAACCTTAGTCTTACGACTCCCCAGTTTAAAAACAGCTGAAGTCAATGCAATGTCCGCCATTTGCGTCTTTTGCAGAATTGGCAGTGAAGTTAAAGTGAAGAGAAGCGAGCTACTTATAAGAAAGCTAGGTGATTCTTTGCCCGGATGTGTCTTCCTAATTACGTCTATGCCAGCCATCTTTGGCGTGAGCCATACGACGGTCGTGGAAGTTCAATTTTAATTTTTGGACAAATAACAAGTTTTCCACGTAGAAAAGGCAAAATGGAGTTAAAAGATGTCTGCTCCTTTATTGAAATTTGGTCATTTATATGATATCTGTCCAATGAAGCGGGAATTTGACGTAGCAATGGCCAATGGTGCTTCCTTGTTAACTCTCGTTGGGTCCACTCCACTCCCCTTACCGATCTCATGATTCTCATCCTCTCAATCTCAGAGACTGGACCATCTTCTTCCTTCATGCTTCCATACTCCTTCCGCGATGACTCCAGCGACGACTTTGAATCAAAAACTCAGAGTCAAGCGACTTGTGTTTTGGGCCTTGAATAATTGAGTTAAAATTCCTACGTGTTGTAAAATAAAATAAAAATACATAGAGATAGGTGAAAAAAATCATAATAATTATAGATAAATGAAAACGATTTCATAAATATTGATATGAATATAATATTTCTCATGTCCATTTTATAAAAAAAACATATTCCTGGTAAATCTTTCACTAAAAAAAATCAATGAATAAAAAAGTTCCAATGAAGAAAAAAAATATATCATTCTTTTAGCAAATAATCTACATTGTTAAAAAATCTTGTCAATAAAAATTCAATGGAAAAAAATTATCAAGAGAAAAAGAATATAATATAAATTTAACTCCCATATAGAAAATATTACTTAAGATCTCTAAATTGACGTAATTCAATCTTATGAATTAACTTATCAAATATTAATATAGAAAGTGCCTTTATGAATAAATTTATTAAATTATCACTTAAATGAATTTGTTAAATATTAACATAACTATTCTTTTGAAGATCATGAGTTTGATAAAATGTGATTTATTCTATCTCATTTAATGTATCCTTCTTTCAATTGATCTATGCGAACAACATTATTTTCATAGAATCTTGTTGGAAATTTTTTATTAAATTTTAGACTACATGCCCCTCAAATATGTTAAGTCATCGATCTTAACTAAACACATTCATAACTTGTCTATAAATTGTGATTATTCTTGCATGATTTGAAGAAATAGCAAGTTATAGTTTGTTTTGCCAAATGCCAAGATATAGCTATGATAGGTTTGGTGCAACCAAAGAGGGCAAAATTTCAAAAAAATTTCTGCAAAACCCTTGCCTTGGCCGAACCATACCATCCCAAAGATCCCATTGTTAGAGGTTGTACAACATCCTAGATCAAATCTA
>JANHAO010005503.1:0-22538 GCA_026873985.1 Saraca asoca | reverse complement strand
AATATCGAATTTATGAAAAAGCTATTTTAAGAAATATATGTTTTCTCTTACAAAATAGTTGTGAAAGAGTTTTCATAAAAGGTTTATGGAGATGGGAATTTTGTTTGGCAAACATATTTAGTTTTAAAAGTATTTATCTTTCTAATGGATTTTATATAATTAAGTTGTAAATTAAATTTCAATTTTGGTGGGACCACTCGCTCACTAAATATTCAAAACTTCTTCAACAGAAAATAAAAGGTATAAAACAGTAAATATATATAAATAGTAATAGGTAAAAATGAAAATTACGGGTTATATTAGTTTGTGTTCAGGATGGCTAGTAGAATAAACGTTCAGTTTGGGCCACCATGTGTTTGGTTGTTTTTGCATTTGCTTTGATAGGCATATAGCCCATATTGTTTGTGTGTGAAAACCTTGCATAAATTGATGTAGTGATTTGACTATTAGATAAGAATACTTATTACATTATGTTTGTGATTGAGTCTTGAATGCCCAGTAGGTTGTTGTTATCTAGTCTGGGCCGCTACGTGTTTATTTGTTTGTTATATAGGTTTTGATGGACGTATGGCCCTTGTTGTGTATTAAGGCCTTGAGCCTGGGCATCTAGATCATAGGGGGAAACTTTGCCGGATTTTCGACAGAAATAGATAGGTATTTATGAGTTAGTATTATAGTCAGGCTTGTAAGAAGTTTCCTACGGGTGACCTTTTATGCCTGTCATGGACCCCCTGGGTGGGTTGTGACATAGAGTGTCCTCCCTCATTAATTGAATGTTATAAAGTAGAAATTATGAACTTAAGGCTAGCTAATCCTTAACCCAATCCTTCCCCTAACCCTAAATAGTAGCAACCCAAACTTTGAAGCCCAACCTACCCCTCAACCTCATAAAGTAATGCCCTAAACAAAACTTGTCCAACCATATCCTTTTAACCCTAAAGCCCAACACAATTGCTAACCTTGCACAGTAACACCTCAACCCCAACCTATCCATACAAACTAACCACAACGTACTGATGAACTCAAAACATTAGTACTCCAACCCCAACCTAAACCTATCCATCTTAACCAACCAAAACCCCGAAGGTGAACTTTTAGACCATGACATATGTGACATTCTATATAAGGAGATAATGTTTATTGATTTAGATGAAGATGAAGACTATAATCTTGTTGATGAAAATAGTATGAGTGACTATTTTTTTTAAACAAGCATAAAGTGATGAGAGTGAAGATGGTAGTGTGACCGAACACATTGATGAAGATAGTGACGGTGAACCAGAAGTGAAGGTTGGTGATAAGTATAGTTTAGCCAATGATGGTGATGCAGAAGAACTTGAAGTTGCGGATGTGAACAAAAATGTGAGAGGAACTAGACTCTAACCTTGAGAATTGGAAAGCCTCAAGAATTAGAAGGAGCAACTAACTGAGAGGCAAATATTCATTGATATGAATAAGTAGAAAATAGTTTTGAAAGACAACATTATCCAGGAGAACTTTGATAATAGAGTCACTATGATATGTAAGGCAAAAGGGTGTACTTGGAGACTTCATGCCTCACTATTAACTAATGGTAAAACGTTCATGATCAAAACATACACAAATAGGCACACTTGTATCAAGAATTATGTGAAGACTAATGTAGACTTAACTTGGATGGCAGCAAAACTTGAGAAGGCTCCAAAGGTAGATCCTTACATGAGCTATAATCTCATGTACAATCAACAACACAATGATTTTGGCAATAAATGGCACCCATGCAACTTTATAAAGCAAGAAGGAAAGCACTAGAGGAAGTTAAGGGGAAACACAACAAAAGTTACAGGATGCTGCCCCACTGTGCTAGATTGTTGGTGGTGTTCTATTAAGTGCAATATCATTGGATGTTAATAATGGCCTTTTTCCTATTGCATACATAGTGGTAGAGTCAAAAACAAAAAACTCATGGAGACATTTCCTAGTGTGTCTAAAGGAAGCAATTAAACCTGGAAGGGAAGACAACTAATTCACCTTCATAAGTGATAAGCAAAGGGTATGTTCTAAACCTTGTAGTTGTGAATAAAGCTTGAATTGATAGTTGTTTTAGTGTCTAACTTTTGTTGTGTTTATTGTAAGGGCTACATGATGCAGTAAGATCCATTTTCTTGTACTTACTTGTAATATCTTAAAAAAATAAAAATAAAAATAAATAAATTTAGAAAATGTTGCTGATGGAGCGAAGTGTAGTTCCTTGTAAGTCGTTGGGCCATAATGTAGTTTTTCCCTTTTGTGAGAGGATTTCATTGAAGTTATTATTGGGCTAATGGGGCAAAATTGCAATTTGCCCAATTTCGTTTATGATTTAATATCTCAACTGGCCTCCCTCCCCTGCATTGCACTGTTTTAGCCCCAAAAAAAAAAAAAAAACTTCCCTCTGCTTCGCTATGTCGAACTGCTGTCTCCAGCCAACCTCCACTTCATTTGTCCTTCTTTCGGCATTGCACAAGCCTTCTCCCTCTTTCGATCACCTTTTTGGCGTCTTCTCTAACAAGTCTTCCCTTTCAATAACTCTCAGTAACTCATCTTCCTCTGCTTTAGCTGGTTCGGTGAGCAGCTTCAACTAGCACACTGACGGCATCCCAGCTCATGGCAAGCTACTCATCGGCACTTTGGACTCCGGTGAGTATTCTTAAATCATTGAATTTATTTTATAACAATCCTACAGCTAGTTTCTAATAATTTTCCTTGAAATCTTTACTATGCTAGCTGAAAGAAAGTTGAAATTTTCCTTGTTATTTTGCGATGTTTTGCTTCAGTGAAGTTTCTATTAAAGGATTAAGCACACCAATATTCAATTTTTGGAGCTCTAGTTAATTTTCCAAGTATGTAGCTTTGTGACCAATTTGAGAATTTTTAGCTTTAAATGCTAAAGTCAATATTAGTATTGGATGGTATGTATAGTTAAAGGACCTTAAATCTAAGTTAAATAGCTTGATTTTAACATTGACTATATCCGACTATGCTAAATAGCTTGATTTTTCCAAATGGGCTGATTTAGCACCTTAAAGAGCAATTAGATCATTCTAAGGAATGTCTAAGGTGAGTGAATGATTCTCTTTACTTAATAAATCCCATTTGAAGATATGAAATAATTTTAGTATATGGAATATTGTGATTCCTTTGAAATAATGGGATTTTCTTACCTATTAATGTGGTTTCGAAAATTTATTTGTATATTGTATATGAATATGAAAATGATTTGTTGTGATAAGTTATGCATCTTCATTTTGATTTGTATATTTGGAATTGAAGATACTATTTTTCTATATGATGAATTAATATGAAAATGCTTTAACAAGTTTATATATGTTTTAATAAATATTGTTTACCCGAATAAGGATTTCCTTGTTACGTAATATGTTTTGTTAATTAATTTGAGATATTGGATCTATTGTAAAATTCATTAGGAACCCACGAGTGCACTTGTGACTATGTGATAAAAAGATAAGGTGGGATAGGGATGATTATATAATAGTATGAGAATCCAACAAACGTGTTATTGTCATGGTTTCCTCTTGGAGTTGCTCTTTGGGATTGCATTTGAATATTTTGCTATATGGAGCATTGTTAAATTTTATGATATCATATTTTGATGCTTATTCTTATGTTATTGAATATTATATTTTCAATTACTTAATTTTCTTGCTGAATGATAGTTTTCAAATTTATTTTGAGATTATGGTTGTTGAATGGGTAAACTTATTTTCACAACTATATTTATTTTTTAATATGATTTATAAATAAGGTTTTGGTTTTTATAGGATTGTTTACCCATTGCATTTTTATGAAACTCACTCCTTTCTTCTGAATGTTTTTCAGAGCCCCAGGATACACTTATTGTTTCTTCACCCTACACTGATACTAGATCTACTTCTTGATTGAATAAATCATTCCTGCGGAGTATAAAGCTATGTGAATGGTAGAAATCAATGGCAGTTGGTAAATTGTATTTGCATGTGTTTGGGTGCGGGATACCCAATAGGATATAAATTGTTTAGTCAAGACCACTGCATTTTGTTGTGTTGTTATACAAGTTGTGATAGGCGTGTAGTCCTTTTTGTTTGTGTAGGCCTTATGCTAGATATCCAAAAAACAGAGGAGATTCTATCAAATTTTTGGTATATGAGCATATTTAGTTGTGTATTGATGCAATTGTGTATCTTAGTATGTTATTTTGCATGGTTAGGCTTGTAGGGGATTTTCTAACGATGATTTTTTATGCTGATCACGTCCCGTGGGTTGAGTGTGACATCACTACATAGGCATTGCTCAAAGCATCTTATAAATAACTTCAAGATAAAGCACCTTCACATGATTCTAAGAGATTAATACTAGGTGATAATATATGCTTCAAATAGGTTTGTATTTGATAAGGCTATGGAGAAAATTCTTGTTCTAAACAAAGATGCACATGATTATCTTATGGATATCTCACTTGAAAGGTGGAGCAGACATGCATTTGATCCCAAATCTAAGAGCCCTCACACAACCAACAATGCATGTGAGAGCTTCAACTCATGGATCAACAAGTTAAGAGATAGACCTGTGTTAACTTTGCTAAATGGTATAAAGAGCAAGATTATAGAAAGTTTTGATAAAAAGTTTCAAAAAAGTTCAAATTGGGAACATAAAGTAGGTCCTAAGATAATGGAGTAGTATAACACTATATTAAAGGACTGTGGCCATTGCAAGGTGTGTGTTGTAGGAAAAGACAACTATGAAATGAGGGATGGCTCTACAAGCTTTATGGTTAACCTTGCAGAAAAATCATGTGAATGCAATATGTAGGGTATGAAGGGGCTGCCATTCAAGTATGCAACAACTTGTACAACAAAGAGTCATTATTGTGATGATTATTATAATAATTCCATGTACATGAGGTTATATGCTAGTATAGTTCATCCATTACCTAATCTTACAATCTTTACTACAAAAAAACTCGTTATTTTTTATGGAAAATTATCACTAATTAAACTATTATCGGGATTTTTTTAACAAAATTTTGAGGGGACAGATTTTTTAGAAAGTTTATTTTTCTTTTTTATTTGTAAGAAATTCCACCAAAATATATACAATTTTTTATTATTATAATTTTTTAAAACAATTTTCATTGGTTAATTAACCTCAAAATTCCATTGGAAATTTTTTTACTCTTTAAATTCTAATTTCTAAAAAATATTATTTTATTAACAATAAAAAATTATATGACACATATGAATAGTTATAAATATATAAAATTAGTCAAATAATCCATAAATTATATCATTCACATCAAATAATGTATCAAACATATTATTCAAATGAAATACATAAAAATATTACTGCATCCTAAAATTTGAGAGGAACTCATTAGTCTCCTAATCTCGATTAGCATCCTCCTCCTGCTACTAACTATTGGTTCATCCAGTACCTTCGGCTATATGTAGCATCTTCTATCCATCAACTGTTGAAATATGTTAAGTCTTTGTATATATTTTAATTCATAAAAATATTTCTCCTATTTACAAAATATTTTCAAACATGTAAAAATCACAGAAAATTTATCAACATTTCATCTTAACTCCAAAAAAAATTTTAACAAAATTTTCGTAATAGTAACTTGTTGATGACAAAATCCGGTTAATAGGTAAAGTTCAGTGAACCCCAAATTACAGGTTGTTCGTGTGTAAGGAAGAGATTGAAAGGGAGGAGGAAGAACAAAAGATACTCAAAGCTTTTTAATATAGTTCGACTAAAGTCAGTATGACTTCTACGTCCATTGTGATTATATTTACTATTATGCAGTTGCTTCTCTGTATAGTCTAGCAGAGTTGCAGTGTATGTATTCTATCACTATTTTGACAAAGTTTCTGCATGTATTTTTCCTCTCCTTTTCACAATGATCTTCCCCCTTCTATTTATAGAGGTAAGGGTTACAAATATAATTTGATAAATTGTAAATCTTTCTTTTCCACCGCATCAGGTAACAAATGCTAGGCAACTCTCTGTTGATTTTTGGGGGTTGATCTGTGAGTTAGGAGTATATGCCTCTGATTGCTGAGTAGACTTTGGCGTTTCGTACCTATCTTAGGATAGCTCGTTTAGCGATTTGAGCTTACGCTGGGCGACCTACCAGCTAGCTCCCAGGACCTTGTTCCAAAATAAGTTAGGCCCTTCTCAACTGGACTAGTCCATTGGATCTTTGTCAGCCCATTTCATATTGTTCCAAAAAATACCCATAACATAACTATATTCATATTTTAAGCAATACAAATTTTTAATTTCAATAGTTCCATTTATCAAATGCAAAGCAACAACAAAAATAATAATTAATATTAACAGGACAGTTAATAATTTTAAATTTTAATAAAATTAATATATATATTTTCTAATTTAAAAATATGTACTAACTGAAAATATATATAATTCCTAAAATAATATCAACAACATTATCAAATATGCCATCTACCTACTTAATTTTACTTAATCTAATTCAAAATATATAATTAGTTAATTCTAATTCAAATATGCAAGAAAAATATAACTAATAGTTTAAAATTAACTCCTATAATAATTATATTCAATAATTAATTAACTAATAATTAAAAATGTGTACTAACCTTGTGTCCAAGCATGAAAACTAGCAATAAACTTGTAAACAAACTCAAGCCCAAAACTATATACATCAAAATAAGAAAAGCCAATTAAATCATGAACAATGTAATAATTCAACAAAAATAGTTGATAAAAATGTAAAACAAAGTAGTAAAAACAATTTAATCAATTTAGATTTGTGAACAATACCTTCAAAGTACAAGAATTAAGCTGGAAAGGCAAGAAGGAGCTCTAATGTGGTGAAGAAAAATAGAAAAGAGGGATTTTTGTGATATCCTTTCCGATTATTAGGGTATTTGAATTTTTCAACCAATTTTTGTAATTAGCAACTAAGGACCTTTGTATATTTGGATGCCCTTTTTGACAGAAGTTTCCTTTAGAAAATTCATCAGAAATAGCAAAGTTTGTTGTAATGTTTGAAAGAAGCTGATGTTGCCCCACCAACATTAGCAAAACTACTTGGAAGGCCTAGGACTGGTAAAATAAGGAAATCTAATGAAGCTCCAACATCATCTGCAACAAAAAGATCATTCATTGTCAAATGCAACAATGGCAAAGAGTTAAGCCACAATAGTAGAGGATGCCAAAGAACACCTGCTGCAAAAAGAAAAAAAAGAAAGGAAAAAGATAATTTCAAAAACTCATTTCATTTTATTCTTCTCACATGCAAATTTGACTTAATTTGTATATGCAATTGTAAGCAAGCACTAGCACACAATAGAATGCAACATCTGCACAACAACCTATGACTAGAATGCCTCATACTATATCACAATCATCCAAGAATGTTGTCCCTAAACCCAAATTAACACCTTAAGAGATAGCAATGAAGTAATATCAAGAAAAGAGGACAAAAAGGGGTTAGTGTGTTATCTATTAGATTAGTTAAAAAAATCTAGTAATAATTAATAGTAAATTATTAGCTTACTTGAAATTGGTTATCACTCTTGCAGAAGGCCAAGGAGGAATTTGTAAGGCAATCACAACAAGAAGGCATCACTATCCATAATTTGTCTCAGTCCAATTCTGACTTTGAAGCTAGATCTAAAAACCCAACACCATTTTCACTAGTTGCCCACATTATCCACATGGCCGTAAAGATTAGTGCTTCAAGATTATACCGGCTAACTGCACAAGGCATGGCCTCACAATGCTAGGCTACTATGCAAGGGAAGGCCTCACTACAGCAAGTTAATGTGCGAAGGAGTGCCTTATAGTAGTGACCTGATATGCTAAAGTAGAGGGCAACAAGGTGTAAAGTGAGGTAGTAGGCTACATAGTTGTAGGGTTTAGAGAATCTATTTTTGGAATATTTTAGGGTACTAAACCATGTGGAGGTATGATTTTTTTTTTGCCACTATGTACTATTGAATGTTAGAAAATTGACAACTTTTGTTAAATTAGATACACATGGTTGTATTGAACCCTACCCACCATTTTGATTATTAAGCTAATTTAAGATGCCATATATGCTGTAGCAAGTTTAGTATACATTTTGGCAGCCTTTTGCCCTTTTTTCTTATGTTTTAATAGATTATTTACTTGGTAAAGTGAAGCATGTACAATTGATAAGTTATTTAAATGATAATTAGAGTATGCACAAATGACAAGCTATTTATACCATCAAATTTTTACTATAGTGGACAAGAAAATGGTGCAAAAAAATGTTAAATTTATGGAATTTAACACATGCAAATATTTAACGAGAAAAATTCATAAATTACAAATATGAAGCAAAATTGGGCAAAATGGAAACTATATTCCTTATCAGAAATTAGTACAATCTTTTCTCCAGTTACAAAGGCACCTCATTACTTTAAACCTTGACTAAAAGTATGGAAATAACTACAACCATAACTAGGCAAAATAAAAATACACCTGAAACTCTCTTTTCAGGTGAAGCTAACCAATGGAGTGAAGAACGGTTAGGAAAAGACCTGCAAGTACAACAAAGTCAATAACATTTGACAGTCAAGTCAATATACAAGTAGAGTTTCAATAAGTGTAGTCAACATGATCTGAGGAAAAGATACATGCTAATATATATAGATGTCGAGTGTGTCAATTGTTGTGCTCTTGGACGAATGATGCGTGACCATGTGTCTTTAGCATATTTATGGTATTAGCAAGATTTCTGTTAGGCAGTTGCTATAGTTACATTATTTGTACATGCTTGGGTCACGTCTTTTTGTCATGTGTTGGTTGGGTGGTTAACTTGCTAAGCCTTTGTTTGGCCATGTTCTATGAATAAACCGATCGACCAGATGCATAAGGTCAATCGGTTTGGATCTAATATTCATTGTATCCATTTCTTCAATTGGTTTTGATTGCTCCACCTTGGTCGATTATCTGAAGACTAGTGACCACTTTGTGCTATGTCAACACCAAAAACACAAGTCTTAAGTATGTTCATTACCATTTCAATTACCTCCATTTCACAAATAACTTTTCTAATTTCTTCTTTCAATTTTTCTGTGGCAGCATTCTATTCCCCCTTTTTTGTTTTTTTTTTTTTCTGTGGTCCTTTATTCTATTTCTCCATTTCTTAAGTATCCTCTTGCATCATTAATAGTTGCACACCAAGAAATAAAACCACATCCATAGTCATAACCATAACATAGTCTATCCTTTTTTTCCCAGATCTAGATATCTTTATAAAATCAAACTGCCCACACTTACTTTTCTTTTTCAAAAATATCAACCCTTCACTTGTTACATTAGCAGTTGACATAGTTTCCAATAGATATCGTGGGTTGCAAAGGAACAATTAGTAAGTAGGTAGAAAATTTCAAAAAATAAAAGAAGAATAAGATAATGGAAAAGACAAGGAAAAAAAGGAAGAAAGAAAATACTTGCTTTGTCTCTTCCACAAGTGGGATCTTCTTTTACTAGAAGAATGGAAAGTGAGATCTTTCTTTTTTTTTTTTTTAGTCAAATAGAAGATAGGATCTAAAGATCATTTATGCTCACTTCGATTGGAGATGTTTTGGGGATTTTCTTGGTCAAATTCAATTATGTGTAGAGTCATTTTATATATTTTAAGAGAGGTTCATATAGATTTTCAAACAAGAGGGGAAGATGCTTATTTTTTGCTAACTTTTGGGAAGGGTAGTGTAATTTACTCTAATTTAAATAAAATAATTTCTAAATTATTAAAAAAAATTCTTGGACTCGTTAACCTTCATACTTCCTTTGAGCATTTGATTAAAGAATTTTAGAGGATTGATAACATAATCAAAAAAATAATTCCTTTACATTCTTCCTCACATTACTTATATTTTCTTATTCTAAAAGCATAAGAGTTATACTAGAAATCATATAATAATAAGCATATATAGAATTTAAATAAGAACTAACATTGGACATGCTAACAAACATTATATTTTCATTTTATTGATTAATTCTTTTTTAGCTTTTAATGAAATTTACATGCAATTTCTAGATAAAGAATTAAGTTTTTTTTTCTTTTTCATAAAATAAGAGCCAAAAATCAATAAAGATGGAGCTTTAGGCTACGCCGTATCAGCAAGAGAATAAACAATGTTATTTTATTTATCTATTTTCAGCTTGCTGTTAGTTCAAAATAAAATAGTATCTTTACTTTTTATATTAATAAATTTATTTATTTTTTAAGTCTATATGTTTTTCCATATCTTCATTTAATGTCAAATGTAACAATTCCTTTAGACTATATTAGCTTTTTTATTACTAATTTAATAGATTGACTGACAGTGTGAACCAATTGCTTTAAGTTAAAATATTTAAGCCTTGTTTAGTAATCATCCAATGATTACATTTGCAATTACCTGATAGTTGGTTTGCTATATGTTAATTGTTTGTATAAATATGTTTGATAAAATTAATCATTTATTATTTATTATTTATAGGTGAAGTGATATATAAGAAATGAATATATTTTATGATTTATTTAAATATTATTGTATTTCAATAACATTTTAGATTAATATATTATTTATCACAATAATTTTTCTTTTAAAAAATAAATCATTATAATTTATTATTTATTAAAAAATTTAAAAAATAAATAATTTTAATTTGTTATTTTTTAAGAAATAAATCATTATATTTATTATTTATTATATTTTCTTTTAAGAAACAAATAATTATAATTTATTATATTTTCTTTTAAGATATAGATAATTTCACGTAAAGAATGAGTTTACAACTTGTAATATTAAAAAAATTAAATCATTATTATTACTAATTGAAAGGGTGTAATTAATTGTGTAAGCCATAAATAAAAATATCTATTTATACATTCAATACAAATTTGTTAAAAAAATGTTAGATTCCTCAGTTTTATGTTATTGTCTGATTGATGGCTGACTGAAACTGCTATTCAGCAAATCAAAAAATAGCTGATCAATTCATTAATGTTATCTAAATCTGCTAAATACTGATGAAAAATTGATTTACTAAACGGAGCTTTTGTCTTTTAATTAATTATGGGACGTATAGGTTTTTTTTTTCCAAAAATGATTTAACTTTCTTATATCACAATTGGACTAGAATTAAAAAATATATATTCAGATAAAAGCCCAATTCAAAATGAAGTCATGTGCATTTTTTTTTAACTAATAGCAAAAAGTCCAAATCAATGAAAAAAAGGCCACAAAAAGGAGATGGATTGGTTCGTTGACTTGTCTGGTCCATCTCTGGAACCCGGCTAGACCAATCTGTAGTCTATTTTTGATGCAAGCTTAAGTGGATGGGTTCTCATGGACCATAGTATGTGTGGACTGGATTTAGTCCGATTCATTGGTGTAATAAACCTATTTTTATGTAAAATAAAAAATATATATCATACAATTATATATTTTACATAATAACACATTAGACATGAAATAGTATAAGAGTTTACATTATGTATATTTTATTGTATATTATTCCATAATTTTTATATTATCGTCTCTTATCTTATACAGTGAATTACACGAGGCTTAAGTTAATTTACAATTAATTAATTATCTCCTGATTAAGTTAAAAGTAAGTTGTTTAAGGTTTAAGGTTGAAATTCTTCGATTGAAGAGGTTGATAGACAAAATGAGGTAAAGTTGAGATAATAACCTGCAAACACAGCAAAGTCAGTCGCATATAAAAGAAGTGGTCTATAAAACATGCTCTGACGATTAAGTCAGTATTTTAGTATAGTTTCAGTAGCGTAGTGAAAATGATTTGAAAAGAGAGATATCTATTGGCATATATAGATGTTAAACATGTCAATTAGTGTACTTTTAGATAAATAAAGTGCTACCACGTATCTACAATATATTGGTAGCGTCAATAAGAATCTCATTAAATAATTGCTAATATCACATTATTCATACAAAATTGAATTACACCTTTTGTCATGTTTAAGCAGTTGCCTCACTAGACCCTTATTTAATCAAATTCTGCATTCGAACTGATTTACTACTCATGATTGGCCAATTGGCATGGACTAAGTTATGTATTGATATTAAATTTTTAGTTAATCCCAATTGATCAACTTTAAATTGATCGTATAGAGACTATAAATTATTTTAGGTTATGTCTAGAGTATTTATGAAAAATGTCCTTCATAGTTTGCCAAAGTGGCCAAAGTGATTACTTGTGTAATTTACAAGGTGAAATATGTGGCATACAATTAATAACAATCATAGTCATTTTACATGGAAGATTTGATTCTAGGATTTGTGGTCATGTGAAGTGAATCCATAGTGTTGCTAAATACAAAGCATAAGCAGTCAGAAGGAAAAAATTTGCTTCACCGCTCATTGGAGATTACTTGCAAGCTCTAGTATGTTGGTATTATTGGCATAGTGAAGTTTAAGAGAATTTTTAACATGTATTTTCTCTTCTTCTTTTTTTTTTTAGATGGACTTCTTTTATTATTCTGATTCATAAGTACATAAAATGTAAATATACTGATTTCATTAGCACTACTATTACAAAGATATTTTTTTAATTTTTATAAAAAAATATATCATTTTTTATGACATTTTGTCAAATGATGTCATTTTGATAGATAGATTTAAAATAATTTTTAAGTTATGATAAAATACAGTCTCTAAAACCTCCTTAAAAAATTTAGATATGTTATAAATTTAACTGATGCATAAAATGAAACGTCACTTGATTGCATATTTAAACAAACCCCAATTAGTGGACATTTTCATCAAAACAAGTGAGCACAACAGTATTTTCCTCTCATGGCCAAATTCAACATTTACTCCATTTTATTGCATGCTTTTGTCTTTGGCTGCTGCCACAACCTCCGCTGACTAGAACGTACGAGGATGTTGGTCCCCAGTGGCAGAGATATTGGATGATGACTAATCCAACTTTGTCGTAACATCGTTGAAGTGGGCCATTTTTGTCACACCAAAATGATTCTTCGGACATATCCAAAGTATTCAAGCCTCTTTAACACCTATACCGTGCGTATGGGTGAGTGGTAAACCGAAGGGAAAAAAAAATTGAAAATTTTGAAATTTAGTTAAAGAAGAAATTTCTCTTCTCTTTCTTTTCTTTTAATCCAAACAAAAGGAGATTTTAAATTTTCAACTTTTTTATCCTTTTTCTTTTCTTTCCTCCCATCCAAGCATGGGGATAGTGTTGCAAGGGAAAATAATTTTCTATTGGTTTAAATTATATTTTTATTTTAATTATTAAGATAGAGTTACTTGAAATAACTTTATTTTTATAGAATGGAATTAGTTTGATGGAGTTAGTCAAACTAATTTTATTCTACAAAATCTGATATTGTCTAATAGAAAGGTTGCTAAATGAGTGATGAATGGATGGAGTTATTTTGGATAATTTTATTCATGTACATTAACGCTTATTACAAGGAATCCATGCAAAATTTCTTCTCATACATGAATTCCGCTTCTTCCCCATGCTACATTCTACGTTTCATCCTTCCCATTTTCTCTTTTCTTCTTTAAAATTTTGTACTTCATTTTCAAATTTGAAAAAGGTTGAGTAAATAATTACTGTCTAAATAATTAATTACATAAATTTTCATATATTTTTCAATAATAACAAAAAATTAAAAAGTTATAATTAGGTTAAAAAATTTAATATATTTAAAATTAAATTTTATTAAATTTATTAATAATTTTTCATATGAATTTAATTTTAAATAAATTATATTCCATTTGACATATTTTTTCTAGAATAGTTGTTAGTTTATCAATAATGTTGCACTTGGAAATTAAAAAAAATTGAGAATTTAATTGCCTTTAACTTTATTCATATTTCTTGTTTGATATGTTTGAAAATTTTGTTGGAAATACATAAACGAATTATCAAACAAAATAGATCTAAACATATTTTATAACATATATAATTATATATAGATAAACAACTATATAATAAAATATTATATTTGAACAAGAATATGATATTCATAAATATTTGAAAGAAAAATGAGAGAGAAAGAAGATACACAATTCCCATGTGTCTTTATTGGGGTATATTTGATAAACTTACTCATCATAGAAACCTTGGAAATAAAAGTCTATAAAACTATGTATTGATACAAACTTAAATAGTATAACAGAACTCAATAATAATAAAATTATCATTTTGATTTAATAAAATTTTCTATATCATTTAAATATTTAAATAATTCAAATATACAAATAATTACTTAGTTATGCTATTTCCAGTCCCTTTTTTTTTTAATTGTCTAAATACTTCCTACCAATGTGAAAAAAAAAAAAAAGTGGAAAAAATCAGATCAATCATTCAATGACTCACGCAAGAAGATCTACAAATTTACAAGTGTCTTAATTCCTTTCACAAGTAAATAGAAATTAGTTGGCATTACATAACCAAAAGTATGATAGTGACACTGGACCAATTAACAAGGGGCAAGTTGGCAATAAAGCTTTATTAAAGTGCCACGTAAGTATATTTAGCAAATCTTTAATTTAATTGTGATTTTTGGATATTTTAATAGCAAAGCTTTGTGGATTGTCTTTTTAGTAAGTTTTGGCCATTGAATCTTCTTGTTAGAGACCAATAATCTTAAGTTTGTTAACAAAACTAATGGCTGAAAATTTGTGGCTCTCAGTGAAGACAAGTAATAAGAAATAGGAACATAGTAAAATAATTTTAAATTTGTTACCATCAATAACTTTTTATTTAAGTCTTGAAGTTGTGGCCTCCAAATTTACAATATTTATTAACAATTTATTTAAGTTATTTCTTTGTCATTTATCTACCAAACTTTTTGACCCACTCATCTTACATTAAAATGCCACGTATCATTCTCGTCAGAACAAGTATAAATAGGTTAAATTGAGAAAAATTTTGTCCAAAATAGACTAAGCATACATAAAATACATTTGATCTTACCAAATTTGAATATAAATATTTCAAAGTTTGATCTCGTCATTAATATATTTAATCCTATCAATTATTAATAATTATTCTCTAAAAATACTATTAATAACTCCAATATTATAAAATAAATGTAAATATCATAATAAGAATTATAAATTAGTCATTTAAATAATCATAATATAATATTATAATATAGGCTAAAATTAATAAAAAAAATAAGTATTAAACTTCTTTCTTATATTTTTAAATGTGTATAATTTTTTCTTTTGATTATATATTAGAGTAAAACAAAAAATTCATCTCCAAAAGATAAAATTGATATCAAATTAGTCATGAGTTTTGTTATGATATCAATTGAGTTCTCTCACTAATAAGTTTGCACAGCTATTATACTTGACAAACTTAAATTTGTCATAAACTATCTAATTTCCCTAGTACGAGAGGATTGGGAAGGGCGTACCTCTGGTGCGCCAATTATTGTGCCCATGATAAATACTTGGTAGTAAGGTGTGGAGCTAATAACTGTTGAAAGCATCTATTTAGCAAGCCCACCAAAAGATGAAAGCTCTCTTATTCCGACCTCCCCAAAGCCTCCAGTAGCACAATCGAGACAACGATAGGTTCTCTGCCCCTAAAAGGATAGAATGATATTCAATAGAAGGTTATGGTGAGATGAGCCGTTTATCATTAATGATAGGTGTCAAATGGAAGTGTAGTGATGTATGCAACTGAGGCATCTTAACAGATTGGTGGACTTGAATCTTGTTCCTACATGATGTGATCAATTCAATCAGGCACTCATCATCTGTTTTCATTGTTCAACTCTTTGACAACATAAAAAACCAAAAGCTATGCCCTCCCTTTCTATCTATCCAAGGGATGGAAGGACAAAGACCCTTGGTGTCCCCTCTAATCAAGAATTAGGGCCTCACAATCAATAGCCAATATATTTTTCTCTCATGTCTTTCTTCATTCATGGTTCGATATTCTAATGTCTAGGCATAAAGGAATCACACCAATCCATTCCGAACTTAATGGTTAAACTCTACTATGGTGATAATATTGTAGGGGAGGTCCTGTGGAAAAATAGCTCAAAGCTAGGATAATAAAAAGCTTAACACCTCTCATTCTTATTACTTTTTTATATTGAAAAAGTAATTAAGAATTAAAAAATAAAAGGAAAAAAACCATCTCATTCAAAATCCCAATTATGAAATCCCTTCTCTCCCACTTCATACCTCGAAATGCACTGATCTTTTAGAGAGAGTGGTGTTTTCACGTCTTCTTAAGCCGAAATGGCTGGGGAGTGCAAAGCCTCCCTTTTTTAGGGTACTTTGAGGATCAAATCTAGTAGAGACAAGGCGGGGCCTATACCTCAAAGGATTAGAACACCTAACTACGAACCATAGTGTTGGGGGGTTCGAATCCTTCGTCACCCATAACCAGCCAAAAGAGGAAGAACCCTTCCCTCTAAAGGTAGGAAAATCATGATCAGGATAAAAAATCCAAAGCTATAAAACTTAGGTGTGGGCATTTTATCGAAATAGAATGGTCTTACCTTATTTTTCTCTTTTTATTTACTTTTATTTATTTAAAAGTAAAAAAATAATAGTAATAATAAAGAAATATTTTTTTCATAAATGGTGGATTTTCTGAAATGAAATACTAGTATGCCCTAATCCACATATTTTTTTTGTTCTATGCTTCGTAATTATTCCTCAGCCAAACTTGGGCAAAATAGCAAAGTAAGTAAAATATTAGTAGCATAACTGTATTCCTCGTCATTAATATGTTTGCTTGTAGTAATTGTGGCCTTTTAGGAGAATTAATGATTGCATCTTTAATGAGAAGGGACTCGGGAAAGCTTGAATCTAATTCCTGATGTATACAGAGGAGTTCGATCCTTTAAAATGTTATAAATCTTTGTGTATCAAATTTAAGAAAATATTATAGTCATGAAAAGGAATCGGTAAATTTTGATAGGATAGCCCTTACATTCCACTACTAATATAGTGTCCATCTATTGATTGGTCTTGAATTTGATTGGATAGGAATAGGTCGAACAAGGAATCATTTTTAGTTATAGAAGAAACTTTGTATACAAACTCATGAAAGTCTATGAGTACTATGACATTTATTCCATATTAGTTGGATTGAATAGCTAATTTTTTTTCTTTTTCTTTTTTATTTGTATAATTATATTTATTTATATAATTATATAAATTAATTATTATATAGAAATATATATAGATTTATAGATTTTATATAGATTTTCATTTCATTTTATAATTCCAATATATTATTAATATTAGAAAAATATTAGAATAGAAAAAAGCAAAAAAAATCTTTCTTTTCGCTTTTCGGTAACCCCTAGTAAAAGAGTTTAATAAGCAATTTTATGATTGTTTTATAGAGAAAATCAAGCAATGGTAAGGATAATGTCAAATTGGAAATAAAACTATGCAATAAATAGTGATTATTCTTGTTTTACTTCATGAAATATAGGACAACTAAAAATATAAGTCTTTTTATTCCTACCTATTATAAATATTCATTTCCCTTATACCTGCAAAGGTGTCTTCAGATATTTTTGTTTGTGCTCAATAGTTTCCAATTCTACTAGAGATCATATAAGAGCTTGTTAGATGTTAAAGTTCAATTTATTGGATTCTTTTATCAATAGTGTCAAGATAGAAGCACTTTTTTTGATTTTGTGCCAACGATTTCACTATTAACTATTATATGAACTGTGTATTAGTACTAGTGAATGATAATGAAATAATTCCTTCATATTGATATTGATATAGATAGAGGCATAATTCACATGGATATAGTAAGTCTCATTTGGGCTGCTTTATTGGTAGTCTTTACATTTTCCCTTTC
The DNA here is from genome assembly GCA_026873985.1 of Saraca asoca. Lineage (NCBI taxonomy): Eukaryota > Viridiplantae > Streptophyta > Magnoliopsida > Fabales > Fabaceae > Saraca > Saraca asoca. Next base: position 4,667 of record JANHAO010005503.1, on the reverse strand, counting down.
CCTTGTAGTATAAGGAATAAGTGAACTTTAAAGATATTACCAATCTAGTTAAGGGAGCAAACTCAAATTGTATAAATTGTTTTCTAGATAGTTCTGCATTTTTTATTTCACTAATTAACTTAGGAATTAAGAAATTGAATTAAAAAAATTACCTACATTTCAAATTTCTATTCGATTGGAATACTGCATTCAAATACATGTATATGTGTATGTGTATGTGCATATAAAGATAAAGAAAGGACTCTTTCAATCAAATAAATATTTCAATTATTCCCATGTTCATATTTGAAAAGGAAAAGGAGTACAAATAATAAGAAATTGATTCCAACCAAATTCTTTCTAAAATTTCTAATTCGATGAAATTGACCCTATATATATATATTTATATATAGATATATAGACAATGAGGAACTGCAGAACCTTTTTATCCCTTTTTTTTTTTGTTTCCTATAAAAAGTGTGTATCCTATTTTTTTTTTAAAAGATTTATGTTATTAGTTATTATATTAAAGGATACACACTTTTTATAGGAAACAAGATAGACACAATGCTTGTCTAATTCTAACAAGATATTGCACACAATAAGATATTCCCACTACCTTAGGTGAGTTATATTATCATGTGTTTATACTTATCACCTTTTTATTTATTTGGTTATTAGTTTCGAAATTGAGTACTTTATTGAACTCATTTCATATCATGGTTCAAACATAAAAAATTGATTGGGTTTTCCCAATCTTTTAGAAATAGGAAAAAGTTTCTCATAGAACCTGTTATATACAAAAAATGACCTCAAGAGCTCATAAGCCCTAGGCACACCAAAAGCACTCGACGAGCCTCACTTCGTCCATCAGAAAGCGGCACAGCGAGATTGTCTCGGTACTGTCCAGCTAAGCAAGCCCTCAACTTGCGAGGCAGCGATCCAACGAGAAGGTCACAAGACTTGCTCACCAAGTAGCTGATCACCCTGCTCAAGCCCGATATCTCACTACAGCGGCACCAAACTAGCTACAGCAGTCCCCATGACGCCCCTGAGCCAAGAATTCCTGCTCGGGACGCCCAGCACCTCGCTTGGCGCAGTAAAATCAAGCAACAGACGCAGATAGGCTCAGGTCTACAGCCAGCCTAAAGGGGGCCGCCCTACAGCCTACATTCAGCAACGGCTAGTTTGTAGCCTTTTATTATCTTTTCCATTTATAGTTTGATGTAACATAACTGTAGCTTGTAATTAATATATGTAACTCCTCCTTTCTCTATAAATAGGATGGCATTGTTAGAAGGAAGGGGAGAGGCAAAAAAACTCTATAAGCAGAAACTTTTATGCTAATAAAATCTCCACCGTGGACGTAGGGTCCTGTGCCGCCCGGATTTAGTCAAACCACATTAAAAACATTGCACCTCCCTTTCATCCTTCCTCTCGGTCCATCTTTTTCTGTACTTTGGAAGTAGCATTGGTTCCCTGAACTCCTCCCGTTGGCCGAAATCTGGAGCTCTCCGCACGAGCCAAATTCCGATGTCAACAAAACCAAGGATCATCTGTTAACCATTTAATTAACTATTTTTTTTGTAATACTAAGAAGAGTACTTTATTTTTTATAATATAATACTGAAATTGGTCTTGAAAATAATCATAAATCTATATAAATCTGAATCTCAGAAGAATAAGAGGTGTCCATCTTTTTTATTATTATTATTATTTTAGATTGATTGGTACCAACACAAATCAAATAGATAATAGATGGAAAAGAAAATTGGGGGGGCACTATGTACATCACATATTTATGATTGATATATATATATATATATATATATGAATCAGAAAATACATATTGTAGATTAATAAAGTATCTTTATTTTTATATACTACAATAACAATAAGAGATCGTTTGGTAGAAAGAAATAGCAATAATAATAATAAATAGTTTGGTAGAAAGAAATAGTTTTTATTTCTTTCTACCAAATGAAACTATCTGATTTCATAGAAATTTGCTAATTCTAATATGATCTTCATTATATAAATGAACCTGAAATATACTGTTGGGAAGTGATGCATTGATTGAAACTAAACCATCATAAAGCCATTTTTTGTCTATTATATTCCTATTTGAGTTTTAAAATCCCTTCACATATTAACTCATGGAGTGTGGCAACCCATATATAACACCCATGTTGTGGCAAACGCATAGGTTATGGCTAATCGATATTGCTCATCATCATTTAGCTATTGCATTTATTTTTCTTGTTGCTAATCATATGTATAGAACTAGCTTTGGGATTAAGCACAGTATAAAAGATCTTCTAGAAGCACATATTCCTTGGGAAGGTAGATTAAGGAGTGGGCATAAAGGTCTTTATAACACAATCAATAATTCGATTCATTTTTAAGTATTATTATTACTTTCTTGGAAGCTCAACACATGTACTCTTTACATGTTTATAGGTTCATAACGCAAGACTATTATAATAATATTTATTCTATCTATCCATATTTATTTAATTTTTTGCTATTTATTTTTTTAATATTTTCTTCCTGTAATATTTACTATTGGTTTGATAAATTTTAAATATATCATTACCCATTTAATGATTTTTTATTTTGTAAGGGCTAAAATCATTTATTTTGTAGGGTGGATCTCAAAAGATATGAAAGATCTCCTTCCAAACCATACATATAACTTCCATCAGATATGGCTTTCCACAGAATTCTATATGTATCTATAACATTGAGTATGGAATTTTGTATACTCACTTGAAATTGAGTATCCATTTCCCCTCTTTTTCCTGCTAGAATTGGAAATCCTATATTTTCCATATCCATATGATTGAGTCCTTAGATTTCTGAAATAGTGTAAAAAGAAGTGCTTCGAATCACTGATATTGGATTCGGACATATTCTAAAAAAGTTTAGGCATTTTGAATTGCTTGCTAACACAAAGTCAAGGAAAATCTTTGAAATTATATCAATATTGGGCCTTGGACATATCATAGTTCCAAATCAAATCTCTTTAGAAAAACATTTTTTGTCTCATGGTAGCCTACTCCAGTTCCCTTAAGAAATTTATAAAAGTCTTAGATAAGAATCTACAACGCACTAGAATAATCATCTTATCTTGCCCCGATTTTGTGTAACTACTTTCAATTACTAATTATATTGCATTTGAAACAATCTATCTCATTCAAATTTCACACTGAACTTTTGATACACGTGTCCTATTCCTAATGCAAGTAGAAGAATATTAATATAAATGGAGCACGATGAAAATAGTGTCACGACCCATCCCAAGGCACGTGATCGGCGTAGAAAGCCACCCTAGTGATGACCTCCTCCAAGCTTTGACATGCAACAATCTACAAACATACCATAGTATACAGAAGTACTCATATTTATGTATTTTATAATCAAGTATATATTTACATACTTTTAACATCCCTACCGGAAATCCCGTAGAGTTTCCTTTATATACATATCATCCAGGCAGACTACCTTACTACAAAAGTGGGGCTATATGCCCAACAACAACGATATCACATCAAAACAAAATATCACAGAGGCCCAGACTATGGCATTCAATCCTACTAAGCGGCCAGAGTACAGTACATATGCAAAAGACTCTCCTACCAACTACCAGAATATACACCACATGTACACCTGGGGCCTCCGCACGAAAAAGTAATACACTAAGTCACTAGGTGGGTCCTGGGTCAACATGAGGAGGAGGAACAACGGGTGTGCTATCGGGCTCTGAAAAAAAATGTAAGAAGAGAAAAGGTGAGATTCATGGAATCTCAGTGAGCAGATAATCCTATGTGACATTCAAAACATTTTCTTAACATAAAATAATTCATAGATAATTAATTCGTATTTATTTCATATAAACATTTTGTTTAGCATAAGGGTATACATATGTATCTCAGATCCAAGGGAAAGTCCCGCAGTCAACTAGTTTTTTCACATTTTCCCCAAGTCCATCCAATTACACCAATTCAAATCTCCCCCTTATTTCTCCAACAGAACATGTAATCCTAAGTGCACTCAGGGGTTTTCCGCAGTTTCGCCAATGGATCCAAACTTAGTGTATCAAGCAAAATTGTACCATATAAATTATATTAAACAAAAAACATGTTTTCGGCAGCAAGCTCCAATTTTTAATAGCCATTTATTCCAGTTGAAATTTCTCAATCGATTATACGGTTTCCACTGAACCATAAACAACAACATATACAGGATATTGGGTCAACAACAGAAAACGCTTTATATGCAAAACATTCCATTTAAATCATTTTCAATAATAAAATAATATTAATGCATGAAAATTACGAAAAACACAGAATTATCTAAAGGTGTCAAAACGGGTTGGGTTTAACGGGTTAGCTTGGGACTGGTATAATTTTGTCTGGCCTGGGACTGGGACTGGTACGGAAAACGATAACAATGGCCCGACCTGGTAAGGGACTGACCCAAAATAACCCAACCCGACAAGCGCTTGAGACTGATAAGTGTTATCCAGTCGGGCTATTGGGTTAGCCTGTTAACCTGATTCTATTGGGCTATTGGGTTAGCCTAGTAGATTAACCCGTTAGCCTGGTAATATATATATATATATAATTAATTAGTATGTATATGTATATTAAAATTTATATATTAATATGATATTAAATAATTTAATT
>JANHAO010005502.1:0-22542 GCA_026873985.1 Saraca asoca | reverse complement strand
ATAAATTTTGAAAACAAGTATTTTCTTTATTTTTGAAGATGAAAAAATATATTTAATATTATTTATAACTTTGTCATTAATGAAAACATGTATTCTTCTTATTTTAAAAAAAAATATAAAAATAGTTTTATACAAAAACAAGGGAAAATACCATTTTAGTGTTTCCTGAAAACTATTTTTTCAGTTACACTTTTAGAAAATAATTTTTGAAAAATAATTTTTGAAAATAGGTTGCCAAACAAATTTTTTGGTTTTTGTAGAATAAAAAAACAAAAAAATTGTTTTTGAAAACAAAAAAAAATAGCTTCCCAAACAGCCCCTAAACTATTAAAGATCTTGACAAGATTGAGAAACTGAAGCCAGTAGATACTAGTTATTTGGATTTGAGTCCTAAACCTCCTACCATGGTTACTGATGATCACAAAAGAGATGCAAAGGCTAATGATACTGCACCTCAGCTTCAAGTGCCTATTGATCCAGTTTTACCTAAACAACTTCTTAACTCTTAATTGAAAAGATCTATTAGAAAATGTAGTCTTTCCTAGGGATATCCACTTGATAATATGTGACACTAACTAATGGAGGAAAGCCTAAGAGTTATGAAGAAGCTATGTTTGATAAGCACAGACAAAAGTAACTACAAGTCATGTAAGATGAACTAAATTCCTTTTATAAGAACAAAACATATGAATTGGTGAAGTCCTAAGGGCAAGAGAGCATTCAAGAATAAGTTGGTGTTCAAGATAAAGTCAGTTAAGAGAATCTCATAGCCAAGGTACAAGGCAAAGTTGATTGTGAAAGGATTTAGTCAAAAGAAGAGGATTGACTTTGAAGAAATATTCTTATCAATGGTTAAAATGTACTCTGCTAGAGTTGTGCTTGAGTTAGCAATTAGTTTGAATTTAGAGTTAAGCAACTTGATATGAAGAATGCATTCCTTAATGGTGACTTGAAGGAGGAAATTTACATGGAATAGTTAGAGGGTTTTAGAGTCAAAGGCAAAGAGCATATGGTATGCAAACTAAAAAAGAACTTGTATAGACTCAAGCAAACACCATGGTAGTGATATAAGAAATTCAATTCATTCATGATAGATCATGGTCATGGTAAAACTACTTCTAATCATTGTGCATTTGTGAAGAAATTCTCTAATGATATATGGATGACTTGTTAATTATCAGTCATGATAACAATAAAATCAATAACATTAATGGAGATTTAAGTCATTTGCTTTAAAGGACCTAGGACAAGCAAAATAGATCTTTGACATGAGAATTTCTTGTGACAAGAAGAATAGTAAACTCTTATTATCTTAGGACAGATACATTTAAAAGGTATTTGAGAGGTTTAATGTAAGTCCAAACCTATTAGCACTCCACTTGTAAGCTACTTTAAGCTAAGTAATCTATAGTGCCTTTTAAGTGAAATAGAAAAAAGAAGAGACGAGTATAGTTCCTTATGCATTTGCAATCTAATGTATTCCATGATATGCACAAGGTTAGATATTGCCGATATAGTTGATGTTGTGAGCAGATTTCTCTCTAATCCTGGTAAAGAACATTGGCAAGTAATCAAGTGGATACTCCAAAAAGGAGTATTAAGAGTTTGTTTATGTTTTGGTACTGATAAACCTATGTTAGATGGTTACACAGATTTAAACATGGCCGGAGATATCAACTCTAAAAAGTCTACATTTGGATATATGATGAATTTTTCAAGGGGAGTTTGTCTTAACAATCAAAGTTGCAAAAATGTGTTGCATCATCTTCCACAGAAGTTGAATTCATTGTTATTACCAAAACATCTAAACAACTATTGTGAATGCAAAAATTTCTACAAGAGTTGAGCTTGAAACAAGAGAAGTACATGTTGCATTTTGATTGTCAGAGTGTGATTTATCATAACATGAATTCAACTTTTCATTCAAGGTCAAAGTGCATTGAAGTATGGTACCATTGGTACAGGAAGTAGTGGAGATGAAGCATACACTCGAGAAAATCCATATTGATGATAATGGTTCAGATGTGGGGACAAAGGTGACAAAAGCCTTACCCATGGAGAAACTAATCACTTGTAGAGAGAAAAAGGAGCTTGGAAATGTACCCTATTTAGTTGTAAGGGAGACATTTTTTGGTGGATTTCTTTAAGTGGGCCCATAATACCTTTTATGTTATTGGATCAATAATATAAAGGATGAATAAAACAAACAAATAAAGGATAAATTAGTTTTCGAAAGCCAAAAAGGCGAAATAAGGATTCCTAATCCTTATGGCATCAAGAATGTAGTTTTATATATATCTGAGCCTGAGTCTGCATGCTTTAGTGTGTGGAACTTAGAAATACTATGAGCTAGAGGATTTGTTTATAAGGTAACAACACAAAGAGAAGATAGAAGATTGCATGATTTTTTTTGTCTATCTTGTCAAAAGATTGATTGCCAAACTTACTCCAATTTGCATGAAATTTGAGTATGTTGTTCCTAACATTTTGGGTAGTGTAGTGCATGTATTATATTGGGTTTTTCTTCTTCTCTACTGGTTGATTTTTACTTAGTAATTGGTTAGGATTATTATGTTGAAATTCCACATATTTTGGTAAAGAATTTTATACTAGTTGTTATCTAAATTTTTTAAGAAGACGTTGTTATACTCATTAATTATTATTAGTGGAAGATTATACTAGACTAGGTCCCATGGTTTTTACTCTTACATTATAAGGGGTTTTCTATGTTAAAAATTGATGGTCTCCTAATTTAATTTTCTGTAATTAATTCTACATCAGATTTATTTAATTACACAAGATGAGAAAAGTTGATACGGGTAATAATAATTTCCTTTGTGATATATTCTAGTCCTTTTTCCAACAATTCCTTACTATTAACCAAATAATTTTGAGTATATTTCAAAAAGTTCATAAAGGAATTTAGTTCTTGGGAAATTTAACATTCCACAAAAACTTATTTCCTATGTGAATCAAACAACCTTTAAGATTAACGTGGCTATGCTTCTTAGCTCCTATGTGAGAGACAACCTAATGGACAAGGGATGCCAATAGCAAAAATTTTTATGTAGACATTGTTTACTATAGATTTGAAGAAAGATGGACACATTACTGGTAAGATTCACTGATAAATATAGAATTTAGATTTATTATTATGTTTGTTTCTCTCCTAAATTCACAATAAACAACCATGCAAAGTTTTTTCATACAAATGGAGAATGTTAAACATACACAATTTTTACGAAACTGTGATTCACATTTACATATTTTGGACCATATCCAATTATGATGTATCATCAAGTGGTTGCATTGCATAAAAAATATGTGAACTAGGATAATTTGGGGTATTTCTGTCTCAATACACATTTCATGCAAATATCAATTGATTCACATTCACATATTTACATATTTTGGGGCATTTCTATCATAATACACTTCCCTTGTTTAGAATTATTAAAAACATATAATGCAATTCATTGCAAATGAATTAATATTAAAATGTTTGTTTAAGTAACTCATTTGTAAATCATATTCTATGTAATTTTTTTATTTTAAAATCAAGCCAAAATTTGTGAGATTGAATTATAATCTAATTCATTCAACATAAAACATATATTCAACATAAAACATATATTGTATCAATAATTCTATCATCATGTTATTCTTTTATTTATTATAATATCAAAAAAAATTATTTGTCAATTGAATTTTATTGATTATCAAAATGTTTCAAATAAAGAATTATTTTTAAATTAATTGAAATAATTATTTTTGATATTATTTACAAATAAATTAAAATTATTTTTATTAAAATGAATTGAATTCAAATTACAAAAAATGTTTGGAAATTACCATCTTGACACAAAGAAAGGGTGAAACAAATTTTTGCTTAAGATAATATTATGGAACATCTCAACTAGATGATCCTTCAAAAAGGCATACTACTCATGCTCAAGTTCATTATCCATTTTCAATTTCATTGCTGGTCCCCCAAAAACTTGTTATTAAGATTATACATATTAATGTTGGTACATTATGATTGTGTTTAATGCAAATAGCTGGTAAGTTAACAAGTTAAATGTTAGCTTTTACCTATTAAATTAGCTAATTATATTAGAAATATTTAATAAAATTAATTGATAGGCTGTCTCATAAATATAAAATAACATAAAAGAATATGTTAATATCAATAAATATATAAAATAGATTAATTCATATTTATTTTACCTAATTGTATTGATACAAATTAAGATATTTAAAATATAAATATAATTATCTAAAATTTAATTAATTATATTTTATGGCATCACATATTTATTTTATTTATTTATATTGAATTAATGAGCTTATGTCAAATATGCAATGATGTGTAATATTAAAATAACCATTAAAATAGTATAATATTAAAAAAAATTGATACATATAGAAGAAGGGTAAATTTGGAAGAAATGATTGAAAACTTTTAACTTATAAATTATAAGCTATTTAGAATAGTCATTACAAGAAAATGTAATGCCATCGAAAATTATGATATTTCTACCAAAAATTGGTTTTTATGAAAAACGATCATCTGTAAAATCATCTATGGAAATTTTTTTTGACAAATTTTAATGGGACAATTTTTTTATAGAATTTTTTTCTCTATCAAAAAATTTGTGGAGATTCTATCCTAACAGTCATTAGAAATTCATCAGAATAAATAAAATTTTTTCAAATTTTGTTTTTAATTTTTTATTAAAATAAATTTTTTAACAAATTAATTTTAATATTTTTTAATTCTAATTTTTGAAAATTAATATTTGATTTATAATAAAAATTAAAATACAATGCATAAGTAGTTATGAATATATAAAATTAGTAAAATAATTTATAAATTGTATTTATTTAAATCAAATGATGTATGAAATATATTATTCAAATAAAAATATAAAAATATAACTATAACCCAAGATCAGAGAGGAACTGATTATCAATCTCCTAATCCTAGGTAGAATCTTATTGTTGTTACTAGTCAGTGGGCCATCCAGTACCTCTGGCTAATGGTAGTCGAACCAACTATAACAGTGGTTGTGAATACATATAAGCAAGAGGCAACTGATAGTAGGTAGAGGTTGGTGATAGCCATATGGATGAGGACAAGGTGGAAAATAAGGTGATAAATGCTAGTTTTGCTATTGTTGCTCTATAGAAGTTGCTTTGTCTGAGCTATTGTTACATTTCAGTAACAGTGCGCATAAGCTACTCTAGCACAATAGATTAGTGGCCAATGTAACCACTTTCACAGTGACCTAAGACCCCAACCCATAGCCCATGGTATTCACCTGTAAATCACAATTAGATGGCCTCACCATATCACCAACCATGTCCCTAGAGCCCTCAAGACCTCTCTACACCTAAGTTTAGACCAAGTTCTCCTTTTTTATTGAAATTTTTCTACAAATTAAAATAATTAATTATTTAATATTATAAATGTAATACTTTTATTACCAAACATACAATATATTAATAACAAAAAAGCATGTTAAGAAAAGTTATTTACATAAGATTGTGCAACTCGAAGTAAGAGCTACTAGCTGTCCTTTTAGATGTGGGTGTAGCAGAATAAACTATCTAAGGGTGACTCGATCCCAGTCTCAGTTATTTGTACAACATAAAAAATTTTATAAACAGTATAAATTATGGTATAAACATAACTATAATAATGTAAATGGCATAAATAACATTAAGTTAAAATAACATTACCATATGTAGCATATGCTTCGCTATAGGGATGGATCCGTCAATGGACAGGGAGGAACCTTATCCATTTGCATCTGAGGCCCTATTCCCCTTATTTTGCTCAAAATGGAGTGAATCCATCAAAATACAACCCAAGCCTTACATTTTGAGGATTAACTATAAACTCTAAGTACTTTTGGTCAAATTATTTTGAAGCTTCTCCATTTACAGAATGACACAAAACGTGTCTCCCTTCGATTCTTATGATGTCATCTCATGTGAGGAGTCAGCTTAATCAAAACATATAACATTTGCAATCTCAAAATTAATGGTACATAATATATTCTCTTGCAAAGAACTTATTTGCTATTCTAGCCTGTCCTCCATTCTTATACTAAGGCGAAGCACAAATTCTACATTATCTGTCAAATCTAGCCTCCTTGTAAAACAACATGCATCCTTTCATACAACAGTCTATTTTATGATGCCCTAATCCTAACTTCTTCACTAACTTCCTCATTTTATAAAAGTTAGGAGGAATAATGCTATCAGACAAGTGTGTCTTGGTCATAAGTTGCATAATATGATCAAAAAAAATTTACAGTAAGTTAAAGTTAAATTATATGCTTAACATCCTTATTACTAATGACAACTCTAAATAGTTGGCACAACTTATCCATAATGATCAATGTACAACCTCTAACATTTCACAAAAGTTTAGGCATTCCTATTTGGAAGCTCTTCTACATTGTGTTCACAATGAGTTGCAACGTCTGGCTAACTAACATTCAATACTTTGTTCTCATACTAATTACTTACATCATACAAATTCCATGTCATAATACTAGAAGACTCCCCCTTTTTTATAGGTCTCTCATCAACATGATCAATTTACTACCAGTAATTATATTTAAATTCAAATCTATACAAATCAACCTGAACTTCATCATGAGATAAAAAAATTTTACATTTATGTTTGGAACACGGACATCTTATCCGGCCATCACATAAATAAATTGACTAAGTTTTTGTAAAATCAAATAAATTCTTCCATCCCATTAAGAAAAATGATTTTATATTCACTATATCCTAGAAGAAGTCTATCATACATTCACCTACGGTGTTCCAAAATTTTCATATTCTATTTTTTGAAGTTAACATTGAAATTGGAGAAAATTACTAAATATTTACAAAAATATGTAGGAGAAACTATTTTTGAAGTTTCCTTATTCCACAAATTGTTTTATTCTTATATTTTTCTCATACTTAGTAAATAATAAACAATAATTAAAACTATTTACAAAAATTAATAATTAATATCTACAAGACAATCACTAATTTTAACAATTAACAAAATCATGATATATATATATAATTTCTAAAATAAATATAGGTTCTAACTCAAAATATACATAATTCCTAAATTAATATCAGCAATACCTTTAAATATGACATCTAAACTACTTAATCTTACTCAATCTAATTCAAAATATATATGATTCTTAAATATAATTTAAAATATATAATTAGTCAATGTTAATTCAAACATACAAGAAATACAACAATAATTAAAAATTAACTCCCTAGTACATGATAAATTGTTAATAATTAATTAACTAATAATTAAAAATATATATTAACCTCAGTGTTTAAGTAAGAAAAGTGGTAAAAAAGCTCATACACAAATTGAAGCCTAAAACCACATAAAGTAAAATAAGAAACTTCAATCAAATCATGAAACACGTAACAATTAATAAAAAACAATTGGTAAAAATATAAAACAAAGCAGTAAGTACAATTTAATCAGTTTAAATTTATGAAAAATACCTTAAAAGCATAAGAATTAAACTAGGAAAGTAAGAAAGAGCTCTCATGTGAAAAAGGAAACAAAAAAGAAGGAAAAATCAGTGGCAGATTATGCACCCAACCATTTAAACGCTTTTGAATTTTTCAACAAATTTTTTCGTTGGAAATCCATCATACAATAAGCTCCTTTGAAAAATCCATTGATAAGAGAGAGAGCATAATTTCTTAAAACTTGTGCCCATTTTCCAACGAGGCTTATTGTACGATAAATTTTTTAAATATTTCCAAAGAACTATGGTTGTTGGCAACCAACAATATTTTCAATTTTAGTTGCTTTTCCGACAAACTTCTCATGGACATTTCAAATGGAAAAATCCGTCAGAAATCATGTCTTTTTTCTAGTAAGCTTATCAAAACAAACTTGCCAAATACCTCTAAAATATAAAAAAGAGCTTAGTGACTAAGTTAATAAGCTATAAACTAGTTTATGGAGTGTTTCAAACACATTCCAAAACACAAACTTCTTTCCTATATTTAGAGTTTGCTTAGTGTAAATTGTTGATAAACTAGTTGCTAGTTGTTATCTAATAGCTAAAAAGTTAGCTAATTGTATTAGAAGTGCTTAGTAAAATTAGCTAATAAACTAGTTTATAAATATAAAATGACATAAAAGTATATGTTACTATAAATAAATTTATGAATTAGATTAATTCATATTTTTTTAGGCCAGATTATATTGATATAATCAAAATATTCAAAATATAAATATAATTATCCAAAATTTGATTAATTATATTTTATAATATCACAAATTTATTTACTTACTTACTTTTTTTATTTACTTATGTTGAATTAATGGGAATATACTAAGAAGCATTTGGTTTAATATGTGGAAATGGAAAAGGAATGGAATTAAATAAGGAGGAGTACGGGTAATAGTAATAGTTATTTTTTTAATTTGTTTAGTTCAGTGAGGAAATGAAATCACAATGTTTATGATTCTTTTTTTTGCTGTTTGGTTGGGTGGTAGTTGACAACAATGGATTATGGTCAACAATGATAGGTAGTGGTGGTCGATAGTCAATGATGATAGGTGGTGGTGGTCAATGGTCAATGACGATAAGTGATAGTAGGCAATGACCAAGGATAATAGGTAGTGGTGGCCAATGGTCAAGGGTGGTAGGTGGTGGTGGCAACCAATGGTAGTAGGTAGTGATGGATGATGATTAGCAGAATAGGTAGTAATAGATGGTGGTGAATGGAGTAAGTAATAGTGGATAGTGGTTAATAATGGTCAACAGCAGAATGTGGTGATAGGCGATGGTTGATGATGAAAGGTGGTGGTGGGCAGTGGTCAATATTAGTGGTGGTGGTGGTGGTAAGTGATAGTCAATGGTGATGGTGTTAGTAGGTGGTGGTTAATGTTAAAAGGTGGGTGGTAGCCAATGACAGAAAGTGGTAGTGGGTAATAGTCAATGGTAGTGGTGTTGGTGGGCATAGGTCAATAATAAAAGATAGGTGGCAGGCAATGGTCAATGACAGAAGGAAATGATAAAAAGTGATCAATGGTAGTGGTGTTGATAGACAATGGTCAATAGTAGAAAGTGGGTGGTATGCGGTAGTCAACGATAGAAAGTAGTGGTAGGTAGTGGTTAATGGTGATAGTAATGGTAGATAGTAGTCAGCTACAAAAGATAATGGCAGGTAATGATCACAACAAAAAGTGATGGTGGGTAGAGGTCGATGGTAGTAGTAGTAATAGGTAGTGGTCAACGCTAGAAGGTGGTAATGAGTGGTGATCAATGGTGATAATATTGGTAGGTGGTGATTAATGATGAAAGCTGGTGGTGAGTGGTGGTCAATGATAATAATGATGGTGGCCGATGATCAATAGCAAAAGGTGATAATGAACAGTGGTCAAAAAATGGTAGTGGTAGTGGGGCAATGGTCAACGATAGAAGGTGTGATAAATAGTGGTTAATAGCAAAAGGTAGTGATGGGTCATGGTCAACAATGGAAAGTGGTGGTGGGTAATGGTTAACAATGGAAGGTGATAGTGGGCGATGATCAACAGTTGTAGTTATGATAGGCGGTGGTCAATTGTGAAAAGTGGTGGTGGTGAGCGATGGTTAATAACAGTAGTAATGGTGGAAGCTTTATGTGGTAAGAAAAAGAAAGAAAGAGGGCTTTTTTTTTTCCAAAGGATAATGTAATCCAATACTTTAAGTGAAGAAAAGGTTTCAAATTGGGGGAATTCATTTCAAGTAATGATAATAAATTCCATTACACACAAACTGAACACTCAATAAGGGAATTAGTTTTTTTATTTTATTACCTACTCTCTAAAATTCCCCAACCAAATGCACTTGAAAGTGCTTTTTTTTATTCTTTTTGACTTTGCGGAAAAAATTAACTATTGAAAATAGTATAATATTAGAAAAATATTGTACATATTGTGTTATGAAGATGTAGAATATAGACTGTTAATTAATCAATAGAAAATGAGTAAATCTAGAAGGAAAAATTGAAAATTTCTTACTTATAAGTTATTTGAAGTAACTTATCAAAACATAATTTTTTTTCTAAAAAATTAGTACGTCAAATATCCCTAAAATGTAAAAAAGAATTAATAGACTAGGTTAATAAGTTACAAGCTAGCTTATTGAATGCTCCAAATACACTCTTAACTTGTGTCACTTGTGTAAATAAAAAGACTAATGTTGTTAATGATAAAAAAGTGGTTAAATTAAACTTTTCAATCTTATAATTGTTAATTTTATTTAGGATATTAACATAATAGCCAAATCGATAGATAAATTAAATCATATTACAATGCATCAAATCTATGCATATAAATTTATTTAAAAGTAATGAAATCATAGCTGACATAATGTGATAATCCATAATAGTCCAAAACACTCCTAGTACGAGGTATTCTGTTTCCTTAGCAAGTTCACTCCTTATAAATCTAGAAGAAAAAAGGGAGAAAAACTATATTTAATGTCTCAATTAGGCAAATATAGCTTTACTATGATATAAATAGGGATTTGCCTTCTTGTAACTTTACTAGGCCAATTGACCCATCATCATTAGCCCAATAACAAGGCTCATACCACTATAGTTTATCACTAGCCTAGGTGTCATTATATGTTCATTAATTTGACCATATAATTAATTAGCCCATAATAATTAGTTGTTATGAGATTCATTCAATTTAATAATATATGATTTAATTAAACTATAGTAATCTACATAGGAAAATTCCAACAATAATTTGTTTTTATTTGTAATTTTATCCTTATATTTTTTCTTTGTAATTAAATCCTTAGAATTTATTTTCGCTTGTAATTGACTTCTTCTTATAATCAATTTAGAGATATTTGTATGTAATTATTTTTTTTATTTGCAATTAAGTCACTTACAATAAACATTTGTAGATTTGTGCTATTATATCATGACATATAAATGGAAAGCATAGAACCCAATCACGAAAGCATTAAGAGAATAAAAATCATAATTTTAATCATGCATATTTTTTATTATAATGAATTCGATTCTAGTATATGTGATTAAATACTTTCTTCAAACTATAATAATTTATCATTTTAATAAATGACTTTTTATTATTATATCATCATATAATTGTATAAATATGTAAATGTTAGTCATGTCTAATAATTACATATAAATATTTCTAAATTAGCGAGCATATAATTCTAATTATAAATTATTATGAATATTTTTTGGAACTATACAAATAGCCTGATAAAAGCTTAATTAACAAACTCAGTTGATAAGGGCCTAGCTCATCCAAGATTGAGGTAGCTGGACCAAGATATCAGGTCACCAAATGTAAGCTCAGGTCGCTAGTCAACACAGATCAAAGTAGTAACCTCAGGTTATTGAGAACAAGGTTCAGCTTGCAGATCAAAATACGCTTTCTCAACGATCAATCCCAGAAGATCTGTTTAATTTCCTATTTTAATGAGAATCAATTATTATCTATTATATAATCTTAATCAATTCATAATTCTTATCTATAATTGAGTTACATTCAAACTCTAACATCCCAATCATTATAAAAGGGGATGAAATCATTATAAATGGAAATGAATTATCAATCAAGAGGATCAAGCAATAGATATAGTTGCTGAGGCAAAAATATAAAGAAATAACATAACCGTGAATGTAAGGATTGACTAACTTTAGCTGAATCACATTAAAAAAATCCTTATGTTTCCTGTTTTCTTTCACTTGTTATATTCAATTTGTAGTTTAGAGTTTCTAAACTTTTTGATTAATCGAATTCGCACATCAACATAAATAAAAATGAATTTTATAAATTTAATTATAAAAAAATATAAGAATGAAAATATCAAACAATTACGTGAGTGAATAAAAGTTTAGTTTCACGTGAAAAATAAAATTCCCTTTTTTTATCTTCACTATTACTTTAAATCAATGACAAGAAAAAACAATTTATTGTATACAGTTATCAAGGCTTTTACATATATCTTGCTACATTATACCTTTGGATGACCATTAGATACAACAGCCTAGTGGATAACCTAACTCGACTTGCCAAGCATGTGAGCTAACTCGTTTGCATATTGACTTGAGTTGATTTTTTTTTTTTCTTACTAAACGCTCATTTGATCAGTGAGTCAATATATTTTTAAACAAATATTTTAATATATATATATATTTATAAAAATTAAAATTGAACTAAACTAAATTCTTATCTTACTATTTTCAAGTCAATTTTTTTAAAAATATTTTAATATATATTTTGTATTAGAGTTATACCTTAATCTAACAAATCAAACTATATCAAATTAATATTGAGAAGTTAATTAATATTTACTATAGATAGCAGCACAATTGTCATCAAACGTCAATTCAAATGATCAATGATTAAGTCTCCATAGTTGTATAAGCTTCAAGCTAATTTCCTTCAGAGTAACGCTACTTCCACTCTTTATATTTACTGGCATTCATTCTTTATTTATATTAAGAAAGAAAATTTTTTTCATTTATAAAAAAAAAGGAGTGAATCACAATTTTTTTTAATATGAAAAGAAAATAAGAAAAAGTGAATACAATGAAATGTAAGTAACATTACTCTTGCTATATAATTCATTTTTACCTTTGATCTTCCTTAAAAAAAATTGAATAACATTTTGAAAACAATAAAATATAAAAAATTTAAATTTAGTTTCTTTAAAATACAAAATAATTATTGATGAAAAATTCAAAATGTAAATAATTATAAATTTAAAAATCAATTTTTTAATTACTTATTATTTATCAAAATCTTGGATAGTGATTACCTTATCATGTAATATTTTACTTTATTTTTATAACCCTAGTTAACTAGTTAATCTTTGGCCATTAATCGGTTTAACCATCTCTTCAACCGCATCGGAGCGTGGTTAGCACATCAACTATGAACGCGTGGGTTCAAATGTCTGCATCAAGCGGTGAAGGTGAAGAAGGTCATTTCCGTCTTCGGAAGAGAGGCCCCCTCACCCGTCTGTCTGGAAGCTTTCTCTCAAAATCTCTTCGCTCTCTGCAACGAAAACTCGCTCTCTCTCTCCGATCGATCGCAGAAGGAAGTAGAAATAGCTACAATGATCTCGAAAACAATTTTCAGTTTTTTCTTAACCTCGTTTGCTTGATTCTCTCCTTTCTCTTATCTTCGATCCATTTTTCTGGTAGTTCATTCTCTTCTGCTAAGGAAAAACCCTAGTTTTCATTCCATGGAGCTTTTAGATTAGAGCAAACCCCAAGGATTCTGGTCCATTTGATTTTACCCAGAGCTATATTTCGTGGAAGTTTTAGAAATATTGTACTGGTTTCTCCAGCAACGTGGGATTCCGATTTGAGGAAAAGGCGGTAACATGGATATACATCGTCGTCTATTTCGTGAATTTTAAGGAAAGAGGACTTGTTGTAGTTGCTGGGAATTGAGCAATTTTCACCGAAGTTGGTTTTGGCTATGATGGGTATTGTTGATTGAGCTGAATCAGTGGATGGAATAGCTTCTGTATAGGTCCTAGAATTTGGTAGTTTGAAGTTTTTGTATGAGGACATTAGTGGATGACGATGGATAATCAGGGATTGGCATTCAGCTTTTACTGAATTATTGATATCGGTGCACCTTTACTGGGTTATTAGGTGCTGTGAGCAGCAGAGCAATTATTAAGTATAATTTTAGCCCCTTTTGAACTTAGGAGGTATTTGGCCGCTGATATTATTTCCTGTGACGTTATAATCACGAGGATGAGCTAGTATTTTTGGATCATACAAGTGAAGACTATTATTGCCTTTGGGTTTCGTTGATTCTTGGCATTACTCATAAGCTTGTCAGCACACTTTTGGGTAGAGCATACCAAAATGAGCTTGGAAAATGAAGATCATAACTTGTTGGATCATTCAGCTAATCATGAGTTGCTGAAGTAAACATCTTTCTTTTCTTCTCAACCTTTTTCTCTAATATTTTTCATGAAATTTTGATACATGATTAAGTTATATCTTGGTGACTCAGGAAGTTTAAAATTACATACACGAGAGATCTCTTATTGTCGCTAAGTGAATTGGATTGTTGCAAAGAATTGCCCAGCGGATTTGATCGATCACTTCTCTGGTAAATATGCTTCACAGCGGATATTTTTCTTGAAATAATGAATCCAGGGATGCTTTATTTCACTTTTTCATTGCCTTGTCATTTTTAATTGTTATTCTTTCATCATTGTGTTTTGCCTTTTCTATCGGTTTTACTGAAATTTCCTTTCCTATGAAACCAGTGAGTTGGAAGATGCTTCGCAAGATCGACAGAGAAGTACTGGTGGTTTGTCAATGCATTGTTTCAAACGTAATGAATATGGTTCGTCCCCTCCATCTAGAGGGGATGCAAGTAGCTATTCTCGAGGAACCCATGGGAAATGGGATACGCGGTCTTCTGGGCGGAGTGATAGAGACAGTGACTCTCAATCTGAATGGGATTCAGGTGTGCTTTTAATATTAATAATATGAATGGTCTATCTATAACTTGCTTCTACAAATTTTTGTGTTTATTTGTGCTCAAACCAAGCTGTAGAGTACAAGTGGCACGCACCTCAAATGTGTTTTTTAAGTCATCAATAAGAACATTTTTTCTTAATATTCGTATGTTGGTCACTATGTTGCACTTTAGTATCTGTTGCCTTTGATCGCTATGTATCTTCTGATTGAATATTAGGTTTATTTTTATTATACATTCTTGAATGGCCACAACTCCTGGAGCATCCACTTTCTCCCTCTACTCTGCTGTCTGAATAGGAGATATGCAAATTTATAGTGCTGACTGCTGAGAAGCCAGAATTCTATATAAGTTGAACATTCTGCTAATCCCTTTCACTATTTGTATCTATATGCAGATTCTGGAAGACGTTTTGGCAACCAATCACGAAAGTCTTGGCAAGGTCCTGAGCACGATGGACTTCTAGGTAGCGGCTCTTTTCCAAGACCATCTGGCTATACACCTGGCTTGTCTGCTCAGAAGTTTCGACCTAATAGCAACTACCAGCTAAATAGGTCTAATGAGCCCTATCATCCTCCGCGCCCTTACAAGGTTTGTTTCTTCTTTCATATATCTGACTGTTGTAGCTATTTTGGCTAAATTGTGTTATCCATTGCCTTTAACAGTTCTTGAGCATAATGTTTATTTTATAATTTTGATTACATTAAGTTATGGTAAGCTTTGAAATCACATTAACTTAAATTTACTGTATATTTCTGTTTCCCAAAATTTTCCAGGCACCTCACTCACGAAGGGATACCAACGACTCATATAATGATGAAACTTTCGGTTCTTTGGACGATACAAGTGAGGACAGGGTAGAAGAGGAAAGGAAGAGAAGAGGTAACTGCTCTTTTCTGGAAGATATTTTGCTGGAGGCAGTAATCATACCTTTTTAAGGCTATACAAAACTGACCTTTATACTTGGGATTAGCAGTAAGTTAATGTTTGACATTTAAATTAAGCGATTGATAAATTTCTTGCCAGCTTCGTTTGAATTGATGAGAAAGGAACAGCAGAAAGCATTCCAGGAAAAGCAGAAATTTAACCCAGACAAGAATAGAGATGAGTTTGACATTACTTCACTGCTAGATGATGATGAGAAAAGGCTAGTTAATCGAAGCAGGGATTCAATGGAGCCTACTGGGGCTCTATTAGCATCAAGCAATGATTCTGAGAAGTCTTCTTTCCTTTCACACGCTCCATCAGCATCAAGGCCACTTGTACCCCCTGGTTTTACTAGCTCAGTGTTGGAAAAGAATTTGGTAGCAAAATCATCAGTTAGCATTCATCCAAAAGAGGTAGGTAGCTGACAGTTTTCTACTTTGTATCTTATTCATTGCTGATGCCAAAATGGAAGCCTCTTTCAAGAGACTAGTATCTTGAAAAGCTTAAGTTTTTGACACCACAGTGGAGATTTGTTCATGGAAAGGTTGTCTTGTTTTCAATTAAATGTTAGTTATGTATCTAATAGCAAGAAAAGAAAATTTGTGGGCATGTAAAAGATGTTGTTTTTGCTTTTAAGGACGAAAAGGAGAGGTTTAACAGGTATTTATGGTAGTGAACCATCATTGACAGTTTTTTTGGTAGAAGTAACTGATTGATTATCACTACTCACCGGTGACGGTGCACACCAAGAGTATGAAGAGTGAGATACTAATTGCACTTACTCTATTCAAAGAATTAATTTAATCCCTGTCTTGGCATCTCTACATTTGAAATTTGTATGTGATGCAGGTTCGTACTTAATGTCTATTAATTTGATTAGAAATTTGCTTCATCTATGCTATTAGGAATGGGATATTCCAAATGTCAATACTGCTATATTAATACTTGTTGGTAGGGAAGTAATCTGAAATCTCTATTACTTAATATAGCCTCCTTCAAATTTCTGGAACTTCTAAATTGCACAGCTGTCTCTCCACGTAAGGTTCAATGTACATAATCTATGGATACAGTTAAATAAAGCTTAATATAAAAACAGTTAAAATATAAGCTTGTTTACTAAGCATAAGTTGTGGAAGGAATTAAGGGATGCTGAAATAGGACATTGAAGAAGGCCGGATTTTACTTCTGTTCCTGATTTGTTATATTACAGATATGCTTCCTGATTTTGAAATACATGCCATATTTTTGGTTTCTCCTTTAATTCTTTCTTCTAATGCTTTCTTAGGATGGGCAATCCGGGCTTGAGGATTGCAGAGGTAACTATGTGTTCAGTAGTAATTCTGAAAACAAGGACGGGAAATCATCTACTAAGCAAGCAGATATTAACCAGCAGCATCCTGGAAGTACTAGTGTTTCATTTAACAATGAAAAGGAAAAAATTCTAAATTTATCATCACGTGTGGATGTTCCCAACATTAACATTGGAATGGGTAATCAATTGATGAAGAAATCTGCTCTTTCAGAAGCCTTGGAAGCATCAGATGATAGTGAAGTTGTTCAACTTAATGTTGAAGTGAAAGGAAAGGATACTATAGGAGCTTTCAATGTGGACAATTCAAATTCAATCCTAGAAAAGCTTTTTGGCAGTGCTTTAACATTAAATGGAGGCAAATCACCTAGTGCTGTTGAGGTAACTGTGTATCTTATTGGAATTTCTTGTTAGTGATATTCGGAAAAATAATGTCTTGTTTATTTTATGAAAAAAAAAAACGTATTTTCCCTGAATAAACAGTTCTGAGCTCCAAGGTTCTCTACTTTTTTTCTTGTTTCTTTTTTTTGGGAGGAAGGAGCAGGGAGGGTGGGAATTGGGATAATGTCATTGCTTACAATGATATGATTGACTGTTGTTTGGAATTTCTCACAGTCTCCATTGATATCTAATATCGATCATTTGTGCATTGGACCATAGTATGGGATTTTGCTTATATTTAAAGAGTATATGCTGATTTGATTTGGTTAGTGCATGTCCCCCAAAGGATGAGGACATTAATATGTTGCTATTTTCTTCCGATCTTGACCAAGTTTTAAACTTGGATTTTAGAGCATTGTATTAAAGTTATACCTGCGACCTTCTGGTCCTGTTTAAAGTTTGTGCTTTAGATGATATACAATTGGGACATATTTGTAGGTGAAGTCTCAGGTAGAGATCAATCATACTCTAAGTTGAGTTAACTGTGAACTGTACAGGATATATTTAGTATCTATCTAAATGTTTTGATGCATTTTATTTGTTGCTTTTCAAAGTGGAGAGATAATATAACTCTTCCGAATTATCTATTTTCTGTTTATGCTCTACTATTTTGTGGTTTCAATTGTGCCCTTTTAGCTTCTAATTTCCTCAGAAATGCTGTTGACTTATTATTTGTCAAAGCAACAAGCGTCCCTGACTTCCCGCAACCTCACTCTTGGAAAGTTGTGTTTTGATAAAACATTGAACGCTTATTCTCGAATTAGCTAAACCTTCTTAACCAGTCTTATACCCCATCACTCCTCAACCCTTGTGCATATCTAGTGTTCATGATGCCCCAGTGGAACATTTGGAAGGCTATAATGGGCAGATAGCTTTCATAAAATGGAGTCCAGTGCCTAGATATTTTGCATTTTGTAATTTAAATGAGGATTTTTCTGGTATGTTTTCTTTAAAAAAAAAAAAGTGTTATTTTTCACACAAATTTGACTGTTTGTTCTGTGTTTTTGAAGCACCCTGACCACAAAGCAGATGAGACATGGAGTCCGCATGCCTTCCAATCTTCCAAATTTGCGCTTTGGTTTGATGAAGAAGGTACTTATGTCAATGCCTTAGAGC
Organism: Saraca asoca; assembly: GCA_026873985.1. NCBI lineage: Eukaryota > Viridiplantae > Streptophyta > Magnoliopsida > Fabales > Fabaceae > Saraca > Saraca asoca. The sequence continues at coordinate 4,204 of JANHAO010005502.1, read as the reverse complement.
ATATATACTTGTAAGCCTTCCTAAGTTATATTTTGTGACATTTTATAATGTTCATTCTTGACTGACCTTGCTGCAGAAAAGAGAGCAGTACATGAAATCACACCTAGGCCAAATGACTTACTTTCACTGATTGTTGGTGGTGAAAAAGGTGGGTTGCAGGTTCTTGATTTGAAGGCGGCCCAGCAAAGTGCGTCTGAAAATCCTGACACTGCAGTTGGGCATATGACATCAAATGCATACACTACTATTAGTAATTCTGAAAAGCCATGCAAAAGTGACAAAGCCGAGGTTGTTCCTGCTGTTCTTACCTGTGAAGATCTAGAACAGTCAATTCTGTCGCAAATTAGTGAAAATGGTTCATCACTTGAGCAGCCTGTGCAGGACGAAGATTTTGACTCAATGACTGAGCAGTTAAATTCAAGTGTTGATGATAATGCATCCCAACACCTTCTCTCATTGTTACAAAAAGGAACAAGCCATAAAGATATGGATCCATCATCTATTCTAGATTTGGGTTCTACAGACAAGGTACATGACACTGACGGAGTTGCTTTCAACAAAGCCCTTGATAATTCAGTGGAAGCAAATACTGATGTTTCCAATTCATCGAAGACTTTAACGCTAGAAACACTATTTGGGACAGCATTTATGCAAGAGCTGCAATCAGTTGGAGCACCCCTTTCTGTGCAAAGGGGTGCAATTGAATCTTCAGGAGTTAATGTTTCAGGGCCTCTTCAGTTTCCTTTCTCTGTCTCAGATAATGGTCTCCCTCCTACTGGTGTGCCTTCATTGAACAGGCTTGAGGGCCAAGGCCTACCATCAGAAAGCATTCAACAACACAAACCAAACAGACTTGAAGAGAAATGGTTAGGTTATGATGATCCTCAGGGAGCTGGTAATTCATCTCAACTTGGAAGTGAATTTTCGAAGGCTGGTGGTGTTAATGGGCCTACTGATTTTCAACTTCCTGAGGAAGATAGCTTGATTTCTGTTAATGATCCTCTCCAAAACTTCATAGCCACCGGCAATTCAGGTAAAACTAAGTTATTCCAAGACACACCAGTTGACATTGCTGGAAAACTGGCAGCTCTGAATCCCGCACTCAGAGGTGAACAAACTATCATGGGAAATCAAGAAAGTATAGCATATTCTCGTGGTCCTCATGATATGAGGGAACCGGGTATTCCATATCAGAATCTTAACGTCCAACAGTCTTCTCCACAGCTTCATCCCTCTCAGTTAAACCATATGGGTCCCATTTTCAATCAATTGGATTCCCATTCTCCTCGTATTAGTTCTTACATGAAGTTCATGACTCCAGAGGGTATGGTTCATAACAACTCTCCTTTAAATCATCAATTTCCAGGAAATCTGCTACGTCCTCCCTTCCACCAAGGAAGTACTGGGCTAACTGGACTTAATTCTCCTTCACATCATTCCATGTTACAACAGATCCCAATGCCAGGGAATTTTCCTCCATCTCAGTTACGGGGATTTCCAAGGGGTGCCCCTCTGCCAGTTCGTCCTGGTAATCCTATGGCTGGTTTTATGCAGGAACCAAACCCACCGCAAGGCTTGCCATTTAGTAGTCACCAGCAGCCTACCTTTGGTGGCCCTGGAATGCCACATCAAGGTAATTGGAGAACTGCACTACTTTGCTTGATTTTAGTGCAATTACTGTAATTAATGTCAATGAATAGAATTTTTAGCCTCTTCATTTACTTCATTGATCTGATTACATGGTTCCTTTTGTGAACTACGTGCTATTTTCCTACTGTGACCTCTTGGAGCGTGCTTTGTTTTGCTGGATATTTTAGGATGACATATTGGTTGTTTCAACATCTTGGCCTCTTTTGCTATTTTCAATTCCTTGAGTTCATTTTTTCTACTACATTCTCAGCTCCAGATGTTGCTGGTGGAAGAAATCACCCTGAAGCATTGCAGAAGCTTTTCGAGATGGAACTACGGTCAAACCCAAAGCAAATCCACCCTTTCGCCGCTGGAGGGCATAGCCAGGGGATGCATGGTCATGGGCTGGACTTGAATTTTGGTTATAGATAGTATCTTGCTGTTGCTAATGTGTATACTACCATGTATTCATCTACTGTTGTGCGGATCTGCAACTCTTGCATGAAAAGATGGATTAACATATGATCTTGGCAAAATTAGTTGGGGTTTCTGTAATTAATGAATCCTCGCTAGTTGGCATTTAGCTGAGATTTTGATTCTGCCTTTTCCTTGAGTGTTATTTTTTTCACAAATTTAAAAATTCAGAGCTGTGCCAAGATAAGTGGATGGAATGAAGATGCGAACTGTATCCCATGAGAGGTGCTGTGTGTGTGTGTGTTTTTGGCGTACCCTGAGGAGAGGAATTTGAAGCTGGGGGCCTGGGGCCAAAGCTGAAAGGTAAAAGCAACTGGTAGAAACATCTGTCAAGTGGCGCAAGGGATCTGATTTCAAGTCTATGCACCTAATCTTCTGTACGATCTCCTGCATGTCTCAGATTCTTGCGGCTTCTTGGTTAATGATTATTCCATTTCGTGTTGATTTTGCTCAAATACCTTGATTTAATTCTCTTATCATGAGTGTCTCGATTTCTACCACTCGACTGAATCCCAAATAAATCTATCATCTAGTGTGTTTTTTTTTTCATTATTATTTTAGAGTAATGCCACTTCCACAGTTTTACTGTTATTTATTACTTTAAAATTAAACACGCATGATTCTAGTCAAATTTAACTCATACTGGCCAGTTTAACTAGGATTGTCAAATGTAATTTTTGTGTATCAAGTGATTTTTAGCATTGCCCCAGCAAGCCTCGCCTGGGCCATTCCAACTGTATATTTTACATTTATCTGAAACCTTTTATTTGTTTTTTGTTTAAATGATTTCAGCTCTATTAGAAATGAACTGTAATATTTGGAATCAATATTAAAATCAATCAATTCATTTTATTGACAAGATTTTTTTTTTCTTTTTTGGCTTGTAATGGGTAGAAAGTGCACAGATATTAATTTAAGATGAAGAATTTGGATAATAATATCTAAAATGATCATAACTAAACTTGTGTCTGAATATACGATTAAATGAAAAGAATTAGATTGAAAATTGAATTTTATTTGTTTAATATATTAAGATTAGATATAAAATTAAGTAGAAAATTACTATTTAGCGATAAGTGTCTAATTGAATAAATATTTCTACTCTAATGAGATTTTGTTGAATAAATATATTCAATATTATGTCTATTTTTAGGATAGTAATGAGATTTCTATATTTTTTTCAAAATAATGATGAGATTTTGTTAGACAAATATATTTAATATTATCCTTATTTTTTGGAATAGTAATTAAATATATAATATTTCACATTATTTAAAAATCTCATACATAGAATTTTTAAAATCATAATAAAGATAATTTTGAAATTATACAAAATTTTAATATTTTGTGATAAAATTTAATCTGTTAGTTAAATTCAATGTTTAAACTAAAAAATTATTTAAATGCTATATATTTAATACTCAATAAATCTAATACTTATAATTTAATGTTTAACGTTGGCACTAGAAGTTTGTTATCAAACGCATCCTCATATTACATTTAGTTAGATGGAATATAATAGAATAGATAAAAATTTTGTTTAGTCTACACAGGGGAATAGAAATGCCCATTCCCTGAGGATGTCTATTCCATCATTCATGGATTGACCTTATTACACCCTTATCCCTTACATTTTCATATATTAAAAAATTGTCCTTTATATTAATATATAATAAAATAATATTATTTTTTAATATTTTTACTATAAAATTATTTTGTTAATTATATTTTTTATAATAGAATTTAAAATAAGATATTTGATACTATTTATAAAATAAATATGATTTATTATATAAAATTATTTAGTATGAAATAAAAATATCACAACCCATATTCCTGGCGTGAATATCAATCGTCGATTGATAATTCACCAGTCTGGCTCCTATTTCTATTAATTTTTACTACTCATATTTGTTTCCATCTTTCCGAATCAATTTTATTGAAAATCCAATTGATTAGGTTAAAATTAATAAGTTATGGAAAGAAAGAGAGAGAGTTATATTGAGGTATAAGCATATTTAGGGCATGTTTGGCACACTTGATAGTGAGGATAGGATAGGATAAAATTTTCCTATCCTATCTTATCTAGTGTTTGGAGCAC
>JANHAO010005501.1:0-22570 GCA_026873985.1 Saraca asoca | reverse complement strand
AGTTTCCTTAGCCAAAGGGGAGAAGAAATTTTTGAATTTCACAGCCCTTGGCTGCCCCTTAAGCCAAGGAAACCCAACACCTTCACTATCTTGCGAGCTCCAGGAAGAATGAGGCACAATACAAGGTCACCAACTTTATAGCTCTAAATTCAAACCTTTCTGTTATAGTATCTTGCAACCTGTTGTTGGTAAGTTGTGATCTTAAAGCAAGCTATTTCTTGAGTCTCCTTTACAAGATCAAGATTTATAGTGTGTAGCTAATCATTAACTTCTGGGTCGAATGTTGCTTTTCGTTGTAAAGTTACTTCAAGTTTTATAGGGATCATGGCTTCTGATTCGTACACCATTGAGAAGGGAGTTTCTCCTGTGGTGCTACGAGCTATAGTTCTATAAGCCCAAATTGCTTTTGTAGCTTGTCTACCCATGCTCCCTTTCTGGCCTCTAACTTTAGTTTCAAGATCTGCTTGATGATCTTGTTAACAGCTTTAACTTACCCATTGGCCTGTGAATGGTCTATGGCTGACAAGCTTTTCACAATTTTGAGGTTGTTGTAGAACTTCATGAACTGCTCACTGTTAAACTGGGTTCCATTATCGGTTATGATTTGCTAAGGGGCCCCAAACCTATAAATAATATTAGTCCATATGAATTTTTCAATCATTCAAGAAGATATTTCCACGAGTTCCTTCATCTCTGCCCATTTGGTAAAATAGTCAATGGCTACAACTACATATTTAAAATTCCCTTGTGCTGTCAGGAGTGGTCCAATCAAGTCCATGCCCCAGATCGTAAAAGGTCATGAATGACCATTTGTTGCAGCCACACTAATGGAACTCGTGGGATTTTGGAAAATCTTTGGCACTTGTCACACTTTTTCACGAGATCAAGAGCATCATGTTTCATTGTTGGCCAATAGAATCCTTGCTAGAGTGCTTTTTAAGCTAGAGATAGCCCCCAATCATAGTTCCTATAATGACCAGTGTGAATTTCCTTAGGGATGGTGACATAATTATTGCCATCTATACACCCTAGGAGTGGAGTGAAAAATCCTTTTTTATATAACATGTCATCAAATATACAATATCTGACTACTCGAGCTCGCAGACGATGTGCTTAAAGTTTATCCTGTGGCAACTTGCCATCTTGTAAGTAATCCAAGATTGGATACATCCATAAGTCCTTTGCTACAGCAATCACCATCACAACATCTCCCTGGTCTATGCTTGGTGATGGAAGAAACTATGCTAGAATTGCTCCTAGGAAATCTGCATCTTTTGTGGTGGCTAAACGAGTTAATGCATCTGTATGTGCGTTCTGAGCTGTAAAATTTGCTTGACTTCATATTGTTGAAAAGAATCAAGCAGTTCCCTTACCTTCTAAAGGTAAGTGGACATTTTGGACCTGATATTCTCCTCGTACATGACAAACCATGAGCTGGGAGTCGTTAAATATTTTTAGGTTTTCAACTCATATCTCTTTTACTAGACAAAGCCCTACCAACAATGCTTCATATTTAACTTCATTGTTTGTAGCTTGAAAACCAAATCTTAAAATGCAAAGGATTTTGTGCTTCTCTTAGCTGATAAGAAGTACTCCTACCCTAGCTTTTTGCTCGCTTGATGACCCATCAACATATAACTCCCAAAATGGAGCTTTTAGGGCTTTTATCTCCTTTTTTGTAGGGCTCATAAATTTTGCAATGAAGTCTACTAAGGCTTGTCCTTTTATTGTTGGTCTCGAACTATACTCAATATCAAATTAGGCTAGTTCAACTGCCCACTTGAGTAAACAACTTAAAGCATCAGTCTTCTATAAGATCTGCCTTAATAGGAACTACGGTTGCACTATTATGCTATGTGCGTGAAAATATGGTCTCAACTTTCTTGATGCCATTATGAGGCAGTGAACAAGTTTCTCTACCTCGTCTCAACATCTAACAATCTTTTGCTTATATAGTGAATCAAAAACTATGCTCTCCCTTCTTCTCATATAAGGACCACACTAAGGGCGTGCAGAGATACTCCCAGGTAAACAATGAGCCTCTCACCTTCCTTTAGTTTGGACAAGAGGGGAACTATGCCCATGTATTTCTTGAGTTGTTGAAAGGCAACTTCATATTGCTCGGTCCACTCAAAGCATTTTGCCTTTTTTAGCACATCAAAAAAGGGGACGCACTTATTTATCGCTTTTGAAATGAATCTACTAAGTGTTGTGAGCTGGCCATTAAGGCTTTGTGCATCTTTGACTCTAGTTGGGGACCTCATATCAATGCAAGCTTTGATTTTCTTAGGATTCGCCTCGATTCCCCTACTATTTACCATAAATCTGAGAAACTTTCCAAAAGCCACCCCAAATGCACACTTAAGTGGGTTCAGCTTCATGCAATATTTCCTTAGAATTTGAAACATTTCCTCGAGATCGCGTACGTGGTTGGTGACTTATTCTGATTTTACTAACATGTCTTCCATGTAAACTTCCATTATTTTTCCAATTTGTTTCTTGATCATCATGTTTACTAGTCGCTAATAGGTTACCTTAGTGTTCTTTAACCCGAAGGGATCACCCTGTGACAATACAAGCCATGGTTAGTGATGAATGAAGTGTGTTCCTCATCCTGTGGGTTCATGGGGATTTGGTTGTATCTTGAGTAAGCATCCATAAAGCTGAGGAGATGGTGACCAGTAATTGCATCGAGGAGCTGATCAATTCTTTGGAGAGGGAAGTTGTCTTTTGGACATGCTTTGTTAATATTTATGAAGTCAATATAGGTTCTCCACTTCCCTTTCTTTTTCTTTACCAGCATAGGGTTAGCTACCCAAGTTGGGTAGTGAGCTTCACTGATAAACTTATTAGCTAAAAGTTTATCCATATCCTCTTTAAGTGCAGCATAACACTTAGCAATCATCAATCTCCTTTTCTAGTGCACATGCTTGTGATAAGGGTCTATGTTGAGCACAAGCCTATGTAACATAACTTCGGGATCAATTCCTACCATGTCTTCATGGTTCTAGACAAACACATCCAAGTTTTCCTTGAGAAATTCAACTAGCTGGGTTTTTACATTCAAAGATAGGTTCTTTCCCAGCTTGAGGCACCTTTCAGCATCTACCTCGCTAACCCATATGTCTTCAAGCTCTTCAATTAATCCAGTTGCTTTTTCTGCATCCCCCTTATAAGGGTCAAGATTGTGGCTAACTCCTATTGTGCTCCCAGCTTGTTGCTCTCTACCAGACACCACATTGACCTTCTTCTTTTTTACTCCTAATTTGATCGCATCTTCATAGCAACGTGAAGCTACATGCTGCTTACCTCATACACATCCGACTCCATTTGGAGATGGGAATCTAATGGTAAGGGTTTTGGTAGATGTGATCATGTCTAGGTCATTCATAACAGGTCATCCTAACACCACATTGTATGCTAAGGGACAATTCATAATTAGAAAATCTACCAAGATGTTAGCTTGGTGATCCAAATCTCCTAGAGTGATGGGGAGCTTGACTTGTCCCATTGGTAGTATCGCATCTCCCATGAAGCCATAAAGGGGTTTTGGAGAAGGTTTCAACTGATCTAAACTTAAACCCATTTGATCAAAGTATCCCTTGTACATAACGTTCACTAAGCTGTCAGTTTCAATCATTATTCTTCATACCTCAGCATTACTAATCCTAGCTCAGATTACCAGTGTGTCATTGTGAAGGGAATATACTTCCCTTACATCTTCACTTGTAAAGATGATGTTGTCTGAGGTCAATTTAGCATTCTTGGCAAGCTTCTCAAATTCACCATGACCTGTGATTAGGATGTGGTTTGCTTCTCACACGTAACGTTCATACGACCTATCCGAAGTACCTGCGATGTGAGGCCCACCATAGATGGTAAATATTATTTTTATTGCAGGCACCTCCTCTTGTTCAGGACTCCACTGACATTGTTGTTGTACTAGTTGTTGGGGCTGTTGAGGTCGCTTACCTATAGGTCACACCACAGAGTCTCTCAAGCAATCTCTTTTGATTAGATCTTTTATTGCATCCTTAAGTGCCCAACGATCCAAAATAATATGCCTATTTTCATTATGGTAGGTGCAAAACTTGTTTTTGTTTTTATATTTGTGAGGGATCTTTGTAGGGCTGGGCTTTCTGAAATCTTCCTTATTCTTTTCTATTGCAAAGATCCTATCTTGAGCATCTGACAGGATATTGTAGGTATCATGGTGACCTGGATGCTAAGGTCACTAACTCCTGGCCTTTTTTGCAACTTGACCGATTGAGCCACCGTTTTGGCTTTCTTTATCTTTTCCACCATTACTCCTCTTTTTGTTTTGGCTAGTGATATTTGCCTTTTCCTTCAAGTTGGATTTTCTTGGACCGAAGGTTTCTTCCCTCCTGATTTCATTGGTAGTTCATTCATAAAACTCAGCTAAGTCTCTTACTGGAGACTCATATATGCTTTTGTATAACTTTCCATTTTTGTGAAGTCCTACTAAAATTATTGTCAGGATACTCTCGTTGGAAGGACTTTTTACATTGCTGACGTCGTGTCTGAAGTAGGTGACGTAGTCTTTTAATGACTCATTCTTTCATTGAAAGACTATTACGAGGTGGCAAGATAGTGCGAGCTGCCATTTTAGTGCCTTATATTGGTTAGTGAATCTCTTCTGGCATTCTTCCCAACTATTAATGCTACATGTTAGGAGATTCCTAAACCACATTCGAGGTATGTCTCCAAGAGTTACTAGGAAGACACGACACTTGACCAAAGGAATGGCTGTCTAAAGATCCATCTAAACATTGAATACATCTAGGTAGTCATAAGGGTCACTATCCCCATTGTATTATGGAATAGTGGGGATTTTAAATTTACAAGGGAGAGGCTCCATTTCAATTTTACTAGTGAATTGTGTTCTCTCCTCATGGTGTTCTTGGCTACCCTACTTCTGAGGGCATTCTTCTAGCTGCTTCACACTCCAAAGTAACTCTTCTACCACTGGGTCACGAGTCTTAGATTGTTAGTTGAAGGATTGCTAACTTCTACTTCTATGGTCATGGAAGTGACGATCAGAGGTTTCTGCCTATGACCCAATGAACATTGACCTAACACATGCTCCCATTTGGTCTTATTCAAGCTTTTTGCTTGACGTGAATTCTTATGTTGTTGATCATTATAATCCTCATGTGCTCAGTTGACATCTGATCTCATTCACAAGTTGGAGGAGTGAGTTGAATTAGCATGTTGATGTGCTTTTTTAGTTAACTGCTCTTCCTAAGCTCCTCATCATGGTTGTTGGAGCACTCATCTAAGCGTAGCAACTTCAGCTTATCTTTGCATGCCCTAGACTTATGCTTATGTTAGGATTCTAACCACCTCAACCAACTCTTGAATGATGTTTTTGAATGCTTCTTGACACTGGTGCCATGCCTGCACTATATTAGATCCAAGAATAATAATAGTAGGCTATCGGTGGGGTGTTAGGGGTAAGCCAGCGGCTGTATCCGTAGTGGGAGTGACGGAGGTGCCTACTGTGGGAAAGACTGGTTCCCGTTGCTGTTGTTCGTGTCCTTCTAGTGGGTTACCGAAGTGTTTAAACTTCTGGTGGTTCTTCCTCTAACCATGGTTACAAGATAGAAAATTGAACAGGATATAGTAAATCAACCAGAATGCAATTAAGGGCCCTCTTTCTAGCATCAGAATGTTGACGTGAGAATTCAATCAACCAGGTTCTCCGAAACCCTAAACTGGAAATTGATAATGTGAAAGAGAAGAAGGATGAAGAAAGGAAGAACAAGGAAACACCAAAAGTTTTTAATGTGGTTCGGCTAAAGTCGATTGTTGACCCTTATGTCCACGATAGTGCATTTCTGGAAATGTGTTTATAGAGTTTTTGTGAGCTGTTGATAGCTTGATCTCTATGATATTGGTTTTTTATGCCCTCTATATAATGATCTTAACCTCTATTTATAGTGTTTAGGGTGTACAATCTTAACGTATTCTAAGAAAGGAAAAATAATAAATTAATCATAAGTTAATTTCTGTCAGCTGATGACAGCAAGTTAGCCATACAAGTTGGTCTCTTCTTAGGTTTAATCACGTCAAACGTGTTTCTACCTATGGGCTAAACCTAACGACCTGAGGTTGCCGCTAACTTTTGACCAATGATTTCAAGCTCGCATTAATGATCTGATGCCCTACCTCAGTAACCTCAATTCCAATTGAGCTGGGCTTTTATTAATTGGGTTTATCCATTATTCTTTTACCAGCCCATTCACATAGTTCTAAAAATACCCATAATACAACATAAATTTATTTTGGAGTTTTATATCAAGTTCAAATTTTGATGGAGCAATAACTCTGTTTATATAAATTTGGTAATTTTATTGAAAGAATTCTTTTTGGAGAAGATGAAACAAATTTAATGCATGTATAGAGTGCTAATGTTCCATTGAAAATAGAGTTTTGAAGATGACCCTTATTCATGGAAAAAAATTACTTAAATTTGATAGAATTCCTTAATTCAGAGTGTAAAGGCTTTTAATAATGAAATTTGTGTCAAGATATAAATTGCCGAGAGTTTGACCAAAATTCTATTTTATAAAGTAAGATAATTTCTTATTTGTGTCTTCATATTATTTAAGTTCAATTATTGATTAGACTAGGATTTCAATTAAATTAGATATATTTTATTATTTAATATTGTAATCAAATTAGACTTATGATAAGAATTTATTTATTATCTTTATCCATGAAATAGACCAAAAATTAAGCCATATTAAATAGTTATATTTTTTTATTGCTCACTTTTTTTATCTTAAATTATGTTAAGCTTCCTCGTCTGGAAATTTTCCAACTGGAGAAAATATATTTACCAAACCAAACGTGCTGCTTCTATTGATGGAAAATGAAAACACATAATGAAAGACTTTAAGCTAACTAAATGCTCCTGTTGCACGACCTAATAAAAAAACTTACTACCACCTCACCAAGTAGAGACCCACTGCCTTCCCCACACCTCTTGAAGCTACTTAAGCTAACTATGAAAGCTCCTTTTGAAGAAAATTTTGTGGGGAGTCTAACATTTTTTTTTCCTGTAACTGTGGAGAAAAGCTCATTATACACTTATTTATTTGTAACTGGCTCATACTCAAACAAACATGTAAACCCTAAAAATACGTACTAATATTTAAGTATGTGTTAATTGTGAATTAGGGACGGATCAAAATTTTTTAAAGAAATAAAGTACAAAATATTAATGAATTTTATAAAATTATTCTAATTTTTTAAGAAGTTATATACAAAATTTCAAGAAAAAAGTTTGAAAATCATAAGACAAATTTTGATATTTTAGAATTTTCAGGGATATAGTAACTAAAGCTATATTACTAGTCATCATTGTTATGAATGACTCTGATTATATAACTAATATCACTTAGAATTATCATCTTTAATATTTGTTATATGTGAAATCCGGAACGTTCTTGATGGGCCGACGAACGTTGAACAGAAGTCCAACACATGAATTGCCTAGCAAATATGTGGGGCCCACTTGCAGAAGACAATCTACAAAAGCTGACTTGTAGGATCTTAATCTATCTATCCTGTCTTGTACATTAAATATCTGATGTAATAGATTTACTGCATGTAAAATTACATTTGCAACCTCCTCTCCTCTTTAAATATAAGGAAGGAGATGAACGTTAAGGGAGGACTGAGGCCAATATGCTGAAACTCTGCAAAAACACTTTCAGACTAATACATTACTATAAACGTAGGGTCTGGATCTATCCAGATTTGGCCGAACCATGTTAAAAAGTTTTGTGCTCTCTATTACTCTTCATCTTCTTCTTGCCTTCTTCATCCATTTACTATCCTTAAAACCATATTACAATTTGAGATCCTGAAAGAATCCCTCGTTAGCTAGAGTTTAACTCAGAACCAAATTCTATCATCAACATTTTGGCACTATCTGTGGGGATCTCATTTGTTCTGATTTGTTTCTACTATAATGGCCAAGGGAAGAGCCACTAAAACTTCAAACGCACTGGTTAATCCTTCGAAAGGTCATATCTTAATGATAGACTCCTCCACCGCTCCCCCGTTATTGGTGCTTCAGTTGGTTTACCACTAGCCAATTTTGTTTAGCCAACTACCATTGCCAATGGCACCAATGGAGTGCAGATTTGGCTCCAATGCCAGGAAAGACTAGAAAATATGATGGGAGAGTTTACCAGAGTAGTCACGACACTAGCACAAGGTGTACAGAAGTAAGCTGAAGTAGCCACAGTGCCCATGAATGTTCACCAGCAGTAGCAAGTTGGGCGTTTAGGCAATGTCAATTAGGAAGATTCTCCAACTCGTTGCTCACAAGAGCAAACTCTAGGTCATAGCTCTCACGATCATGAGAATAAAAAAATCAAGGAATCTTTCAGCCAGCAATCTGGAGCGTGAGACCCATTGGTTGGAGAGTCATTTCAGAAAATGATCCAACTGGAGGAGCACCTTCGAACTCCAAGTAATTAAGCTCACTATGAAGAAAGTTTGCCACTCTCCGAGGAAATCGAGACTCAGAACCTTCCCCTTAAGCTTAAGGTCCTCGTTATCTTGTTGTACAATGGGGACTCTAATCCATACGACCACCTGGACGCGTTCAATGTTCAGATAGGCTTGTAAATAGTTGACCCCTAGTCAAATGTTGAGTTTTCTAGGATACACTGGGAGGAGTACCTCGAGCCTGGTTTAGAAGCCTCCCAACTCGCTCGATTTGTAGTTGGGATGATTGCCAACAAAAGTTTATTAGCCAGTATCAGGCACTAAAGAGGCAACCCGTCCCCCCTGCCATCTTGCCATGATCTTCCAACACAAGCATAAGTTGTTGAAAGACTACATTGCCAGGTTCAGACTAGAAGCCAATTTAGTGAAAAATCCATATGAAGAAACCATGCTGGCAATGATCTCCGTGGGACTCTACAAAGATGGAAAGTTGTACAAGAGCCTGTACAAGTCCCTGGTGAAGGATCTTATCTAGTTTTATGAGAGAGCTGCTAAGTAGATCAAATAGGAAGAGACTTTTGGCTCGAAAAAGTCTAGCAAGAAAGATGAGAGAGCCGGCTCCTCTTACAGCAAGAAGATGAGCAATGTAGACCATGGTGATCACTCTGCTAAGCAGACTACGAAGAAGTCCAGAAGGCCCAGAGGTGAACAACCTCAGCACTTGGACCACCAAGATCAATACAGTATCTTATCAAACTCTTAGGATAGGATCTTCATGACAGAAAGAGATAGAGAAGACTTTGGGAGACCTACTCCCATATGGATCCCCTACAAGTAGAGAAACAAGCAGGAGTTCTGTGCCTATCACAACGAGGTTGAGCACGGGACCTCAAATTATCGAAAGCTCAGGGATGTAATTGAAGACCTGATTAGAAAGGGCCATCTAAAGGAGTACATGGTGTGGCATGCGGGGTAGCAATCCCAGCTTCCGCAACATGATGGTGGGCAACAGCCGAGGGGTTCAATCAGAATTATACATTGACAGTGTATCTTAAATTCGAGAATAAATGTAAATACTTTCATTTGTTCTTGTTGCGAGCTATTTACTGCCTGGCTTGGTATTATTGCCTTCATCCCTCTATTCTACTCCCTGTTATCAAGTGTTTGCAATTCCCGTGGGTTGCATGCAGTCGTATCTTTCAAGTCTCTTGAATAACTTTGTGCCAACCATGACTTCTGGTCCGATTGAGGCCCCCGGTGCCCATTTCAAAGATAAATTGACAAAATTGTTAGCGTAGCTGTGTGCTCGTTGAGGCATCGGGGCTCATCCTAAAACATTTGTCAGTGTAACTGCATGCTCGCTAAGGCACCAGGGCTCATCCGAGAACATTTGCCAGTATAGCTACGTGCTTGCTGAGGCACTTGGGCTCATCCGAAAACATTTCCTAGTGTAGTTGCATGCTCGCTGAGGCACCGAGGCTCATCCCAAAACATTTGTCAGCATAGCTATATGCTCATTGAAGCATAAAAATTGACCTGATTATTTGCCTAAGGCAGCAAGATCACTGTAATTCGCAGCTTTCATGTGACCATATGTTTGAAACTCTCATACGATCAAATATTCCTAGCTCACGTGACTTTATGTTGGATGCAGATCTCATGTGGTTTGCTCATACAACACTTATTTATGGGATGTTTCACTCACGTTCATTGCTTTCAAGAGAATTTGGTCGATTGGCTATTCAAGTATCTCATTACGAGCTACAAGAGTTTGCATTATTATCCACGAGATGTAGAAAACTAAAAATAGCATATAGAGATCGCAAAGAAGATTTTATTCATTAAAAAGCCTCAACGAGGTAAAATTACATCGGAAACCTCATAATATGAGTCAGAAAAAGCCAAAATACAAGAGGAAGGCTACAGCTAATTTATCCTGGAAGAAAGATCGCCACACAAGAGGAAAGCTCCCACCAATCAGAGGGATAACCACTGAGAGGCGAAGCCCTTGCCGACTAGAGCTCATGAGTTTGCCCAAGCCTCAAATTTTTTCTTCTAGTGCCTTCCTTAGCAACAAGCTCTTCCTCAACTTGACTCCTACTAACGGAGAGGGAACGAGCATAGCTGCTCCTTATTTTTCGAATGGTAGCTCCTCTTTTGATTCATAAAGAGAGCAACCCACGAAGCACCAAGAGCTTGGCCAGTGAGGCAAAAACCTCACAGCAAAGTCGAGAGGACATAATCTGAGATCTGTACGATATTTTTCCATGTTACCAGAGAAGCCATATCTTTAAAACTCCTTATACAGTAAACTATACGCACCACTGCAGAAAAATGGAGTGCCAAAAATAAGAGAGGCTTGTCTGGGATATTCATGGTTTGTTTAGTGAAAAAGTAAAAGAGATTTCTTTTGCTTTAAATAGAGCCAAGCCCAGTCTCACCAAAGAGTCCAGATGAATCTCCCCATGCACTTTCATTTATTGCCTTGCAAGAGAATGAGGCTGACTCACCAATGATCATGAGGCACGTACTATGGGAAGTATGGCCTAGAACAGACAAAACAACAAATTCGATGAAGACTTTGATTGAGCTAAACTCTACAAAGTGGACGGCCTTCAAAAAGATTCAACTCCTAACCGTCGAAGTGAACTAAGAGTTAGAGGGCTTTATGTTATATGTGAAATCCAGAACGCCCTTAATGGGCCAGCGACCGGCCCAAGCGTGGCAAGAATTCAACTTACAAGATGCTCAGAGTGCTAAGTCTCTAGGTCGCATCGCTAGCGACCTCCTTTGCTCGAAGCTCGCCTTAATAAGAACAAGCTTCACCTCATCACTTCAAAGATAGCAGCTCCCCCAGACCGAAGGTTCTGGCTTGCGAGATGCCACCAACAACCCGAGAGCTCGTTGGACAGAAGTACAACACATAAACTGTCCAGCAGACACGTGGGGCCCACTTATAGAAGACAATCTACAGAAGCTAACTTGCAGGATCTTAATCTATCAATCCTATCTTGTATATTAAATATCTGAAATAATATAGTTACTGCATGTAAAATTACATTTATAACCTCCTCTCCTCTTTTAATACAAGGAAGGAGATGAACGTTGAGGGAGGACTAAGGCCATTGTGTTGAAACTCTGCGAAAACACTTTCAGACTAATACATTATCATGGACGTAGGGTCTGGATCTATCTGAATTTGGCCGAATCACATTAAAAAGCTCTGTGTTCTCTGTTGCTCTTCCTCTTCTTTTTGCTTTCTTCATTCACTTACTGCCCTTAAAACCATATTACAGTTTGAGATTCCGAAAGAATTCCCTGATGACTGGAGTTTGGCTCAAAACCAAATTTCACCATCAATAATATTCTAAGTAGAGACGAAAAAAGAGGACCGACAGAAGTCCCTATTCATAAAATAAATTGATATATTCATATTTACATATAATAATTTTGAATTTCTTCCTTAAAAATTTGATTTATATATATATATGTATGTTACAAAATTGTGATACTTGACCTTCTTGAAATGAATTTATTTTTAAATGGTATTTAGATTTAAGTGAAAGAAGATTTTATTTTATTTAGAATTCCTATTTTAATTATATTTATTTCATTATTAAATTTTTAAATTTATCAAAAATTTCATTAGAATTTATTTCATTTAGATTAAAACACGTTATATTAAAAAATTTATTCACATCCTAACATTTTATTTATCATAATTCTATCAAAATCTACTTTTAAATTAAATTCCATATATTTTTCAATATTTCAAACTTAAGAATTCATTTGTACATGAATTGAAATTATTTTTTTAATATAGTTTCCAAACAATAGAGTTTATTCATAAATAAATTGAAATCATTTTTATTGAAATGAAAATAAATTAAATTCTAGAAAAACTGATTCCAAACAAAATATAACGACCAATTTCCTTCTAAAATTTTTTGTGTAGCTTCTCTTCTTTATTGTCTTCGCTTTGAATACAAACATGCATGGGATTTGTCATTCATCTTATATAAATAAAATAAACGATTTAGTATAGCCTTACTTTTTCTTTCTTTCTTTTTTTTTTAAGATATTAGAGATAATCAAGTATAAGTTCTATGACAAGGGATATGTCTCACAAGTGTTTTGAAATTGTGATTGCTTGTTGGTCTCGCTAAAAAGAGGCACTTTTTTTACCAAAAAAAAAAAAAGTAATATTGCTATATTTGTTCATTTTGTCCACTATAACTTAATAAGACTTTTTATATATATATAAAAATATTTAATAACATCATTTTTAAATTGATTTTACTAATTAACTAATTTATTTATTTACATTTTCTCAAATATGGACATATTTTAGTGCTATCTGTTAGAATTCTCTTATTTTGGACTTTTTTATTTATAAATTATAATGAGTTAATGTTAAGATAATTTAGAGCACTAATATAGTGACATAAAGTTATTTGGCTCAATTTGATACTATAACTTGTTTCTAAATATTGGGTTAGATTATAGTGATTAGTAGAATTCAAACGCATTTTCATTATTATTTATTAATGGGTGCCTACTCCTACGTCTTATATGGTCAAATAATATTTTTCTTATCAAATAACTATCATACAGTTTTCTAGTTAAGAACCAAAGCCATCAAGATAAGTGATTCTGTCAAGAAGAAAAGATCAATGAATTAAACAAAAAGTTTAGGTACATAATTCTAATCCTTTTTAAATCAATTCTGCATTTTATCATGTCACAGTCACATAATTGAAAGGTCAAGTTAGAAATTATCAAATTTATTTTAGCAAATGGTATCAGAGACTGGCTAATTATATGATTATGATTGATAAGATATGGATTTTGTAATGTAATTTTTATTTGAATAATATGATATACAATAAGTTATTTTGATGATCAGATATACTATAAATCGTTAAATTTATTTCATACCATTTGATATTAGATACCTAATATTATGTATAAAATTTATTATGTTTAATTATATTAAATTCAATCGTAATTATATGAGAAATTTTTATCTTAAAACTCATTTTATGATTGTTTTTAGTACAATATAAATTTTAGAATTTATAGTGATCCTTGATTCTAAAATCAATCAAAAAAAGTTAATATATTTAGCAATTGGTATAAAGTTAAAACAAAAAATACATGGTTATAATCCAATATGTTAGCAAGTTTCTGGGTTTTGATAGCTTTGAAAAAGTGAAAAAAATTTCCTTCAAATGTTTGAGTGAGTAATAACCAGTTTTTTGGATTATGAAACTTGTTTAATAAAAATTTTCAATTTTTTGAAAACTTGGAAATTTTCTTGAAAATTTTTCAACTCTTTATCTATTACTGTAAAAGAACTTATTACAAGCATGAATTTTAGATTGACTTTAATAAAATTTACATTGAAAATATTTTTAAAATTGGAGTTCTATTACAATTTCATTACTAAATCTTTCCAGATATTTTTGTCAATGAAAACTTCAATTTTTGGATCAAAATTTGAAAGTATTTTTAAAATTGGAGTTTGTTGATGGTGGAATCTGGTTTTGAGCCAAACTCTAGCCAACAGGGAATTTTTTTAGGATCTCAAACTATAATCTAGTTTTAAAGGCAGTAAGTGAATGAAGAAGGTAAGAAGAAAAGGGAGAGCAACAGAGAACATAGAGCTTTTTAACATGGTTCGACCAAATCCGGATAGATCTGGACCTTACGTGCACGGTAATGTATTAGTCTGAAAGTGTTTTCATAGAGTTTCAGCACAATGGCCTTAGTCCTCCCTTAACATTCATCTCCTTCCTTGTATTTAAAGAGGAGAGGAGGTTACAAATGCAATTTTACATGCAGTAAATCTATTACATCAGATATTTAATGTACAAGATAAGATAGACAGATTAAAATCCTACAAGTTGGCTTCTGTAGATGATCTTCTGCAAGTGGGCTCCACTTGTCTGTTAGGCAATTCATGTGTTAGACTTCTGTTCAATGAGCTCCCGGGTCACTGGTCGTGTCTCGCAGGCTAGAACCTTCGGCCTAGGGGAGCTGCTATGTTTGAAGTGACGAGGTAAAGCTTATTCTTGTTAGGCGAGCTTTAAGCAAAGGAGGCTGCTAGCAATGCGAGCTGGAGACTTAGTGCTCTAAGCATCTTACGAGATGAATTCTTGTCGCACTCGGGCCGTTCACCGGCCCATTAAGGATGTTCTAGATTTCACATATAATATAAGCCCCCTAACTCTTAGTTCGCTTCACGGGCTGGGAGTTGAATCTTTTCAAAGGCCGTCCATTTCATAGAGTTCAACTCAGTTAAATTCTTTACTAAATCTATTGTTTCGTCTATTCTAAGCCATACTTCTCACAGTACGTGCCTCATGATTATTGGTGAGTCAGCCTCATTCTTTTCCAAGGCAATAAATGAAAGTGGTTGGAGAGATTTATTTGGGCCCTTTGGTAAGACCAGGCTTGGCTCTATTTAAAGTAGAAGAAATCTCTTTTGCTCTTTCATCGAACAAACCATGAATATTCCAAACAAGCCTCCCTTATTTTTGACACTCCATTTTTTCGTTGTGGTGTGTATGGTCTACTACATTAGGAGTTTTGAAGATATGGCTTCTTCGATAACATGGAGAGATCTCATACGGATCTTGAATTACGTCCTCTCGACTTCATCATGAGGTTTTTACCCCACCGGCCAAGCTCCTGGTGCTTCGTGGGTCGTTCTCTTTGTGAATCAGAAGAGGAGCTACCGGCCAGAAAATAAGAAGTAGCTATGCTCGTTCCCTCTCCATTGGTAGGAGTCAAGCTGAGGAAGAGCTTGCTGCTGAGGAAAGCACTGGAAGAAAAAATTTGACGACTTGGGCAAGCTCGCGAGCTCTAGTCAGCAAGGGCTTCACCTCTTGGTGGTCGTCCCCTCTAATTGGTGGGAGCTTTCCTTTTGTGCAGTGATCTTTCTTCCAAAATAAATTAGTTGTAGCCTTCTTCTTGTATTTTGACTTTTTCTGACTTGTATTATGAGCTTTCTGATGTAATTTTACCTTATTAAGGCTTTTTAATGAATAAAATATTCTTTGCAATCTCTGTGTGTCATTCTTAGTTTTTTGCATCCCATGGATAATAATGCAAACTCTTGTAGCTCACAATGAGATACTCGAATAGCCAATCGGCTGAATTCTCTTGAAAGCAATGAACGTGAGTGAAACATCCCATAAATAAGTGTTGTATGAGCAAACCGCATGAGATTTACATCCAATATAAAGTTACATGTGAGCTGCGAACATTTGGTCACATGAGAGCTGCAAACATTTAGTCTCATGAAAGCTGTGAATTATAGTGATCTTGCTACCTTAGGTAAATAATTAGGTTAATTTTTACACTTCAGCGAGCACATAGTTATGCTGGCAAATGTTACTGGATGAGCCCTGGCACCTCAACGAGCACGCAGCTATGCTGGCAAATGTTCTAGGATGAGCCTCGATGCCTCAACGAGCACGTAGTTATGCTGGCAAATGTTTCGGGATAAGCCCTGGTGCCTCAGTGAGCACGTAACTATGCTAGCAAATGCTCTGGGATGTGCCCCAGTGCCTCAGCGAGCACACAACTACACTGGCAAATGTCCCAGGATGAGCCCTGGCACCTTAGCGAGCACATAGCTATGCTGGCAAATGTTTTTAGATGAGCCCTGGTGCCTCAACAAGAACGCAGCTATGGTGGCAAATGTTTCAGGATAAGTTGCGACGCCTCAGTGAGCACACAGCTACGCTAGCAAATGTTCCAAGATGAGCCCCAATGCCTCAGCGAGCATGCAACTACACTGGCAATTTCATCAATTTATCTCTGAAATGAGCTCTGTGGGGCCTCAGCCAAACCAGAAGTCATGGTTAGCACAAAGTTATTTAAGAGACTTGAAAGAGATGACCATATGCAAGTTCCGAGAATTGCAAACACTTGATAGCAGGGAGCAAAATAGAGGGATGAAGGCAATAATACCAAGCCAGGCAGTAAATACCTCTCAGCAAGAACAAAGGAAAGTATTTACATTTATTCTCAAATTTATGATACATTGTCAATGTATAATTTGGACTGAGCCCCCCAACTCTTGGCCACCATCATGTTGGGGAAGCTAGGATTGTTGCCCCATAGACCGTACCACGTACTCTCTTAGATGGCCTCTTCTGATCAAGTCTTTAATTGCATCCCTGAGCTCTTGACAATTTGAGGTCCCATGCTCGACCTTATTGTCATAGGCACAAAACTCCTACTTGTTTCTCTGCTTATAGGGGATATGTATGGGAGTAGGTCTCCCAAAGTCTTCTCTGTCCCTTTCTATCATGAAGATCCTATCTTGAGAGTTTGATATGATTCTATATTGCTCTTGGTGGTTTGAGTGCTAAGGTTGTTCAACTCTGGGCCTTCTGGACTTCTTCACAGTTCGCTCAGCACAGTGATCACCCTAGTCTACATTGCTCCTCTTCTTGCCGTAAGAGGAGCCAGCTCTCTTATCCTTCTTGCCAGACTTTTTTGAGCCAAAAGTCTCTTCCCATTTGATTTGCTTAGTAGCTCACTCATAAAACTCGATGAGATCCTTCATCGAGGACTTGTACAGGCTCTTATACAACTTTCCATCTTTGCAGAGTCCTGTGAAGATAGCATAGTTTCTTCAGATGAATTTTCCACTAAATTGGTTTCTAGCCTGAACTTGGCAATGTAGTCTTTTTAGTGACTCGTGCTTGCGCTGGAAGATCATAGCGAGATGGTAGGGGGACGAACTAGCTCTTCAGTGCCTAGTACTGGCTAATAAACTTTTGTTGCCTATCTTCTCAACTATAAATTGAGCGAGCTGGGGGGCTTCTAAACCAGGCTAGGGGTACACCTCCCAGCGTAGTTAGGAAAACTCGACATTTGACTAGGGGTCAATTATTTGCAAGCCCATCTAAATATTAAACGAGTCCAGGTGGTCGTACGGATCAGAGTCCCCATTGTACAATGGGATCGCGGGGACCTTAAGTTTGAAGGGAAGGGTCCGAGTCTCGATTTCCTCATAAAGTGGTGAGCTTTCTTCATATCAAGCTTGATCACTCAGAGTTCAAAGGTGCCCCTCTAGTTAGACCATTTTCTGAAATAACTCTCCAACCAACAGGTCCCACACCCTAGATTGTTGGCTGGAAGATTCCTAGATTTTTTGGGCCTTACGATCGCGAGAGCTGTGACCTGGAGTTTGCTATTACAAGCAGTGAGCTGGAGAATCTTCCTGATTGACGTTGCCCGAACACCCAACTTGTTGTTGTTGGTGAACATTCACGGGTGCTGTAGCTACTTCAACCTACTTCTGCACACCTTGTGCTAGCATCGTGACTACTCTAGTTAACTCTCCCATTATATTTTCTAGTCTTTCCTGGCGTTGGAGCTAAATCTACACTCCATTAGTACCATTGGCAATGGTGGCTGGCTGAACAGAACTAGCTGGGGGTAAGCTAGCGGTAGCACTGATGACGAGAACGATAGAGGAATCTATCATTGAGACATGACCTTTCAGAGGATTAAGCAATGCGTTTGAAGTTCTAGTGGCTCTTCCCTTGGCCATTATAGCAGAAAACAAACCAGAACAAATGAGATCCCCACAGACGACGCCAAAATGTTGATGGTGGAATCTGGTTCTGAGCCAAACTCCAGCTAACGAGGGATTCTTTTAGGATCTTAAACTATAATCTGGTTTTAAAGGCAATAAGTGAATGAAGAAGGCAAGAAGAAGAGGAAGAGCAACAAAGAACATAGAGCTTTTTAACATGGTTCGGCCAAATCTGGATAGATCCAGACCCTATATCCACTGTAATGTATTGGTCTGAAAGTATTTTCGTAGAGTTCCAAGACAATGGCCTTAGTCCTCCCTTAACGTTCATCTTCTTCCTTGATTTAAAGAGGAAAGGAGGTTACAAATGTAATTTTACATATAGCAAATCTATTACATTAGATATTTAATGTACAAGATAAGATAGACTTATTAAGATCCTATAAGTTGGCTTCTATAGATTATCTTCTATAAATAGGCGTTGCATGTCTGCTGGGCAATTCATGTGTTGAACTTCTATTCAACGAGCTCCCGGGTCGCTGGTCGCGTCTCACAGGCCAAAACCTTTGGTCTGGGGGAGCTGCTGTCTTTGAAGTGATGAGGTGAAGCTCATTCTTGTTAGGGCGAGCTTCGAGCAAAGGAGGTTGCTAGCAACGCGAGCTTGAGACTTAGTGCTTTGAGCATCTTGTGAGCTAAATTCTTACTACTCTCAAGCCATTCACTGACCCATTAAAGACGTTTTGGATTTCACATATAACATAGTTATATTGCAATTTCATTACTAAATTTTTTCAGTTATTTTTATTAATGAAAACTTTAGTTTTTGAATCAGAATTTGAAAATATTTTTAAAACTGGAGTTATTTTGTGATTTCATTACTAAATTTTTCAATTATTTTTGTTAATAAAAACTTCAAATTTTCAATCAAAATTTGAGTGGATTGAGTAGGAAATTAAGTAAGGAAAAGAACCCAATCAAAATTGCATGTAAAAAATGGCTTAAAAATATCATTTTTAATCGGGTCATTATCATGTCTGAACCAGGTTAGATAACCTGAGTTGTAGACTTGGAGAGAGATTAAAGACAACCTTATTTGTGTGTGGCCCATGTGCATGCAAGGCACATATAAATCATGCATCGCCTTTCTAGTAGCTTTTTTGCGGTGGTTTTTTCACCATTGGCCTCCACTCTCCGAGGTAGTATTTTAGGATATTTGAAAATATTATTCAATTAATTTTTATGCTAATTTGTGAATAATTAAATGATGTTATTTTGACATGAGAATTTTATCACATGATTCCTACAATTTAGCTACAATATGTAACTTTTGTAAAGTTACTTGATGATATTTGGATATTGATTAATTTTGATCAACATGAAATATTATTGGAGGACTTATTTATAATTTATATTATCCCATTAAATTTTATATAATTGGATTCCCATCTTTCATAAGACCAATTACACAAAATTTTGTTAAAATGAAATAGATTTGTGTGGTATTTAGGGGAGTATTGTATTAATAATATTACATGCCCTTTGGTATAGTATTATTAATATGATTTGTTGAAAATAATGTGAGTATAAGGTTAAATGTTATGTTGTTAGAATTTTAAATTCCTTTTGAGTTAGGTTCTAAGAATGTAATGTTTAATTCTTGTTTTATATTAGAAGGTCATGAATACTCTTTTGGTATTAGATCTTATAATGTAATATTATGAATAATTGCATAGTGAATATTTGAGGAAAATATAAGCATGAGTAAAGTTTTTACATGCGTTAATGTGTTAATAATTTTTCTCAACTTCTTTTCCCATACAATTAATTTCTGTGAAGATGTTCAGTGGAATGAATTATGAAGACTGGCAATGTCATTAAAGTTATATCTGACAGTCACCAATCTTGATTTGACACTTTGAGAACTGGAGTCTATCATAGGTGTAAATTCAAGTACCGATTTGAAAGCAAAATATGAAAAGTGGACATACTCAAAACAGGTGTGTTTGATGACCATGAAATACACCATAGACAAAATAATTAGATAAAATATTCCTGAATCTGAGAATGTCAAGACTTTTCTTAAATCAATTGCTGAAAAATTTGTGAAGTTTGATTAAGCTGAAAAAGATTGTTACCTCTCATTACTTAAAAAGAGTATATAATGGTGTTAGTTGAGTGTG
This sequence comes from Saraca asoca, assembly GCA_026873985.1. Taxonomy (NCBI): domain Eukaryota; kingdom Viridiplantae; phylum Streptophyta; class Magnoliopsida; order Fabales; family Fabaceae; genus Saraca; species Saraca asoca. Next base: position 2,347 of record JANHAO010005501.1, on the reverse strand, counting down.
GGAGCATATTTTAAAACTAATCTATTATTATAACAAGTTGAAGAACATGAATGTCAATCTAGATGAAAGTTACTTACTTTGGCGTATATTAGAGTTGTCAACTATTGAATTTGATGTTTTAAAGATGTCTTATAATACCCAGAAATGGACCATAAATGAATTGATTTCTATTATTGCACAACCGGAGGATAATATGAGGAAGGAAAAGGTGAAAACAATTAACCGGGTTTCTTGTGGATCATCTTCAAGGCACCAAAAAGACAACAAAGGAAAATTCTCTTGTGGTAAGAAAAATTATGGTGAGAAAAATAACCGTTATAAGCCTAAGAAAGCTCAATTCAATGGAAATTGTAGGTTTTGCAAGAAATATAGGTACAAGAAGGTGGATTGCCTTAAATATATAAAGTGGCTTAAGAAAAAGAAAGGTATCCTTCTAGCTCTAGTGTGTTTTAAGTCAAATATAATTAATATTCCTTCAAATATTTGGTAGTTAGATACCAGTGCCACTATTCATGTGACAAATTTTTTGCATTCACTGAGAAACTTAAGGAAGCCAAACGATAAAGAATTGTGATGTAGATATTAGTCTAGATAGGTGCCCTAGGCCAATTTGATTGGACTCTATCGCATCTATGAATATACATTCTGTGGATTTGGATATAAAGGTTGTATATTCATCTTATGTTGCATTCATTGTGCACTGCATACTTAAGATGAAGTCCATGATGAGAAGTTAATTTATTCAATTAATCCTATAAGGGGTTATGGAATTATGAAGGTGATTGTTAATGGTATAAACTTCTACACCAAATGACATTAGTCAAGATCTGATAACTAGGCATTATTAGATCTGTTAAGACTAGACGCTGGGGTGTTTCTCATGTGATGAGTAGCTGATCTCATAAGCTGAGATATAAGTGAGTTACATCTGAACACACACGTTGACACGACCCAGTTAGTTTGAAGAAACATAACTGACAATTATAATCTTGTCTGACCCATGTGGAGATACTATATGAAGCTACATCAACAGTTGATCTCCAGTGATGATCACATGACTGATCCTTTGACTTAAGATTATGGGATGTCTTTTACATGGAAGGTTATACTTTGACCAAGTCAAATGTGATTCTAGCCACGAGGGTAGAATCAAAATAGGATTCATTATCACTCATTGGAGTGATATCCACGGCCACTCAATGAATTGGTTTGACTCGGTAAATCCCTGCATAGGGTAGAATCGAGACTCAAACAGGATTTGAGTGCTCAGATTCGTTTGAGTTAAATAATTCACGATATTAAGAAACTATGATTGGTTATAGAGGTTGACTGGCATTCATACCTTTGACTGATCGGATATAGGTAATAAAAGGATTGTATCATGTATAGTGTGCATGGTGATGTGCATTGAGATTAGCCATAGACAGGCTTGTCACCATTGTTGACCCCTTCAAAAATTTGGTAGCTATAATAACTTGCTAGAGTCCGCTTATAACTTAAAGTTCATGGATGATTAATTTGGAGAAATTGATCATAAAATTAATGGGATTAATTTTATATACCTTCAAATGGCTTGAAAGGCATTTTGGACTTTTGCCAATATTTCAAGAGCCTACTGGGTCACACACATAATGGGGAATGATATGGCCAAAGTTTGGACGTATTTGATGTTCAAGGACCAAAATGCAATTTGGTAAAATTGTTGGGACCAAAATGTAGTTTATGAAAACTACAGGGGCTATTTTACAAATAAGAAAAAATTATTTTTCCTTAGCCCTGAAACGGCGCCATTTTGGCCTAAGAAGGCTGGCTAAAATGACGTCGTTTGTCTTCCTCTTCTTCCTTGCATTCTTGGCTGAATGGTTCAGCCAAGGCCAATAGAGGCCGTGCGAAAGGGAGAAGTCGAGAGGGAGCACGTGGTTTAGTGGTGACTGGACCGGAAAGGAGAGGAAGAGATCGAAAATGTTTTGGTGCTTTCCACTTTTCTCCTTCCTTGAGATTTGCTGAAAGAGTTTGGCAAAAGGAGAAGTGTTCTCCATAGGTTTCGGTTGAAAATCGAACAGGAAAAGGGAGAAGAAGGCCGGAAGTGTTCCGGAGGTGCTAGGCCCTCCTTCTTGGTCCATCCAGCTTCTGAGGCTTGCTAGCACAAGTAGAGGAGCTGTAGAGGCTGTTTGGAGTTGTCTTCGGCATGGATACCGATGGAAGGAGAACATTTGGGCTCCTATGATGACAAGCTCCTTCGTCCAATTCCGCTGCTTTTCGAGCTGGATTAAAGGTTAGTCTTGCTTCCTTTTACTCTTAATTTGATGTATGTGATACATTGAAGCCTCAATCCAATGGGATCTTG
>JANHAO010005500.1:0-22528 GCA_026873985.1 Saraca asoca | reverse complement strand
TTAATACAAACAATAAAAATGCACTTAATGCATACAAAAGTTTCCGCATTGAATTAGTCAGAAATATTTAAGATAGGTAAAGGAATTCATTGTGTGGATGAAGATGACTGTTCAATTTACTTTCATAACATGGTCCAAATGTATGGTCCAATTTAATATACACTTGAAAAAATTTGAATCCATATATATTTTTCTGTGAAATTTTTTTATACTTTTTGTAATATAATTTCTATATATAAATGAGAAAATTTTTAGAATTTTTTATGCAACTTTTTATATACTTATTATAATTTATTTTTTAGTAGTCTTTACTTTTAATTTATATTTTCATTTACTCACCTAAAATTGCTAATTGAAAGATTAAGAACTTGCGAAAAAAGGACCGGCTACCACAATCACACAAATTGAGCATCATGCAATTTAAGTAATTTCTTTTTATAATATCCGAGTACTTTTTCAAAGTCATATAATTAAGACGATAGGCCATGTTAATTGAATAGATATTAGGATATGATACGGGTATGATACGGGGACTTTATACAGTAAACTGCAGTTTCTATGCAAGTTCCATTGAATGAAAAAAGATTTGAACTACACTATATATAGTAAACTGCAGTTTCCACGCAAGTTCTTAGTTTCCTCAAATCACCAATCGGTCCAAAGCAGCTGTCCCTACACGTACTTTGTCTTTCAAGAAAACAGAATTGCATAGTATCACAAATTAGGACCATTTAGTTTGTGAATGTAAATTAAATCATTGCCTTTCAGTATCCAATTGGCCTCTCGAAATCAAATAAAATAATGAATTAAAGAAAGTTGATAGAAGAGTGTCCTTTGTAACATGCTTAGCATGCCAATATCCCTGTCAACGAAAAAATCAATAATAAATTAGCGTGGCGCTGTCGGTTCATACTACAAAAGCTGAATTAGATATTTTCTTCTTTCCAGCTGGCATTCATACCTATACGTAGAAAAATCAATCGCTGCCGTGGAAGCTGGGAATATTTTTCTCGTAGAACGAAGCTTCTAAGAAAATGAGGAAGATACTCTGATAAAATAAACCGTTGTAAATTCAAATTTAGCAACCATTAACTTAATCGTTTCTGTTGAACTGTAACTAAAGATCATATTTTTTTGGTAGTTTTTGTATTATTGCTTTTAATGTCCTATTCCAAAATTATAAGTGAGGGTCACAGATAAAAATATTACGGATCTTGCACTTATTTCTTTAGAAGAATTTATATACTCCTTTGATTATTGTAAATTCTTTAAATTTGACAAGATTGTAAAGAATAGTTTTGTGATAGAGAAATAGTAGAGAATTAATTAATAAATGTGCAGAATATAGAAACAATTATATAGCAAGAATGTAAATTCAGAAGCAGAAAAATAAAGATTCAATGAACGGGGCTTTTAAAGCGATTTAACTTAGATTGAAGCTGCAATTCAAGTCTACTTCATTAGATAATCTTCAACCTGATTACCTCTTTTACTATTAAAACATCAGAATTAAAAACAAGCTCCTAAAATGCCAGTTTAAATACAAGAATTACAACAGAAATCTTGCTACTTTAGAAGGTTTTAACTTGGCTCTTTCAAACCTAAAACTATAAGAATTTCTATAGGCTCTTGCTAACCTATACAAGATTTCTATCAACCTAAAAACTTTGAAAGAAAATACAATATAAGAAAAAATAAAGGTAAAGTAAGAAATACAATACTAGAAAGTTTGAAATGAAATTTCAAACAACTAATGGGAATTCAACAGAAGTTTGATTCAAAAATTTTTGATTTGATTTGGAAATTTTGTGAGGTAGAGAGAAATTTGATTCAGCTTTTTTTCTCTGTGCATTTCGAACTTGAAGAAGATAAAAGGATATGAAAAACTTATGAAAACTGCAAGTGATTAGGGGTTTTATAACTGTCGTAACTGATTGTAACAGAATAACTAACTTTCAGTTTGTGTATCCATTCTTGAATCAATTCAGAGTAAAATCCCAACCTGTGATTTAAAAAAAAAAATTTAAAGCTTTTCTTTATAAATCGATTGATGAATTAATTCGTATAGATTTTTCAGCATGAATCGATTAGTGAATTAATTCAGAATATGTAAAAAAGTTTTATAGAATCTTTGCTTGTGAAAAAATATTTAAAAGCTTTGTTTAAAAAAATATTTGATATTAATTTTTCTTCAAGTGATTTGTATCTACCTCATTATGAAAATATTTGTTTTGAATCAAATTTCATTCAAAATCACGTGCAAAAGATCTTATAAAAATAAAATAATTGCTAAACCTAATTTTGATATTTTGAATCACATGTATAATTTGAACCTGTAAAACAAATTAAAATAAACAATGAAATATATTGTTAGATGGTAATGTAAATGATTCAAATTAAAATTATTTTTCAACATCAAAACTAAGAAATATGTAGTTAGGGTAATCTAGACTAACAATAAGCATAACATTTTTTAGTCACGATTAATATGTAAGTAAGTTCTGCAATTTTCGTTAAAATATTAGAAATTGTCAAGTCAATTATCACAAATCTAATAAAAATAACTAAGCAAAACTTAAAAAGAAGTTATATAAGAAGTCACCTAGTGCAACACTTCCATAAGTGCCATCAAACATAGATTGATTGGAAGATAAAAATTATATCCACTGGCTCCACTTTTTGAGTTTTATTTGTGATAATTTTCTTAAGATTTTTTTGAAAATAAAAATAATTTATTTATTTTTCAATTTATTTTAATAATAACTTGTTATTATTTGAGCCTAAAAAATTTATTCTGTATTTATTACATATTGAACTATCATTTGTAATTTTTAGGTTTTTTTGAAAATAAAATTATTTTATCTTTTCCAATTCATTTGATTGTCAATTTGATATTATTTTGATCTAAACATTTTGTCATATGATTTTTACATATTGCCCTACTTTTATGATTTTTTTTTGGAATTTTTGGTTACTATCTTGTTATTATTTGAATTTTGTATGTTAGGATGCATAGAATTAACGTTATGTAGAAATCATATTACTCGTATTATTTGGGCATGAAAATTTATTGTATGATTTTTACATATTATACTACTATATGTAATTTTTTGTCGACTAATTTGATGTTGTTTGAATATTTGAATATTTTCTAGATTTTTGTGTGTAATTTCTAAAATTACGTAAAAATCAAATTTTTGCTCATATTATGCCATGAAATTTCGTCTAATTGTATACTCGCCTATCATGGAACCAGTATAGAATTTTGTTTGTATTTAACAGAGTGCTATGTTAATAATATGTATACTCTATCAGTGTAATATTATTAACATAATTTGTTGGTGATAATGTAAATATTAAAATTATTTGTTTTGTTTTTAAAATTTTAAATATCTTATCAGTGTTAGGTTTTAAGAATGTAGCATCAATCCTTGTGTTATATTATGAAGTCTTAAATGCTCTATCGGTGTTGGGTTTCATAATGTAATACTGTTTGGAATTGCATAGTTATTCAAGAAATATTATAGCATAATACTACATTGAACATGCAATTTTAAAAATTTATGATAAATTTCATAAATGTTATTTCCTCAATCTTTTGTTACCTGTACAATTTATTACTATGAAAATAGTAAAAGAGACTAATTATAAGAACCGGGTTAAGTAAAAGATGTATGGATTTAATTATAGATATCATATCTGGCAATAATCAAATTTTGTATTTGACATGAAGAGAGAGAGCCAAAGATAGATAATGATTCTACTACTGCATAATGACTCTTTATAGAAAGTGGACACACTCTGATAAAGTATACTTGATTGTTATGATGTATATAAAAGATAAGATCATCACGAAAGACATTACTGACTTTCCAAATGCCAAAGTGATTATGAAATTTGTAACTGATAAGTTAGTAGAGTTCGATAAGGTTGAAAAGGATGTTACTTCTCATTGTTAGATAAAACTATTTAAGATGGTGTTTGTGGAATTACTGAGCATATCATGGAACTAATATGTTATTGTAATCGCTCATGGGCATAAAAGTGGACTTAGATAATAGTCATCTAATCTAGCATATTTTAAAGTCTCTTCCGATTCAAGTTGATGTTCTTGAGACATCATATCACACCCAAGAGGGTGAGTAGAATTTCAGTAAAATAACCTCTATACTTAGTTAAGTGAAAGATGACATGAAAAATTGAAAGAAGTCTGTCTTCACTTCATTCCACATGGTCCGAGTGCTAAGTGTGAAAATAAATCACACCCAAAGAAACCTAATTTTAAGAAGCAAGAAAACATATTTGAGTGCATATCACAATAAATCAAGATATTTCACAAACTCTAGTAAGACGTTTCATTGAACACTTAGTAGTTAGATGGAGGTGTAATTGTTTGCATTAAAAATTTATTATAAGCTTTAAGAAACAAGAGGAAGCCAAATGCTAAAAGCTGATAGTCGAATTGGAAATGATGGAAAAGTGCAAGATATATAGAAATAGTTATCATTTGGAAATTAAAGAATTAATCAGTTAAATATTATGGTTGGATACAAAATAGTTACAATTAATGTGGGATCTTCAATGCTATGGAGTAAATGTTTAGCTGATATCTCCATAGAAGGATGGAGTGATTAATAAAAAAAAAAAAGAAATTCTTCATGACCTAGACTTATTCTTTTGGTATGTGTATTGATTGCATCAAGGAAGGTACTCTCTACTAGAGTTAATGGACTATAATGTTAGATGTATTGGAGTTAATTCATAATAATGTAGGTAAACATATAACACTAAGTACTACGGGTGGATACTGAAATTTTACCTTCATTGGTGATTGATTAATTTCTTTTTATTTTATTTTTTTGTTAGGTGGAAATATCTTCTGAAAAGTTAGAATCTTTAAATTCTTTTGGAGTATTTAAAGTTGAGATTAAACTCAAAATTATAAGAAAATCAAGTATGTTAGTTCTGTTAAAGTTGGTGAGTGATATTGATATACGATAAATTAATGGAAATTCTAATTCTTTTATGCTATATATCCAAGATTGTGATTTTTAGGCTAGCAATCTTATGCTTGCAATGTTTGAACAAGATGGAATCACAAGAAGGTGGAATTATATCATGAACACAATTGGATGCATATTAGTGCACTCGATTTTACTAGACTTTGTATAAGGTGGTGCTTTAAAGACCGTGATGTATATTCTGAATCAAGTCCCTCGTAAGTCTGTATTTAAAAACCCCATATGATTTACTGTAGGGGAAAAGCCTAATCTTAGGCATTTCCATGTCTAAGGTTGTAAGGTTAAAGTGAAGCTATATGATCCATTTATTAGGTAACTTGATCTAAAGACTATTATTGATCATTTTGTTGGATGTTGTAACGATCACAAAAGAAGTACATTTTATTGTCTGATCCACACCACCAGAGTTATTAAAGGACCTTGTTTTGTTAATTAGTTGGATAGTAGGAATGAATGACCATGTAACATCTCTCCAAGAGAGGTACAAGTTGTTATTTCTCTAGCATTATCATTGGTCAATAAAACCAAATTCATCAAGAAAATGATATAGTACAACAAATGGTAAAACTAATGTTAAAAGTTAGAAGAGCTTATTGTTCTGTGGATAGTAAAAAAAAAACTAAGTCTTGTAAATAAAGTACCTTTGAGAAAAATCTAGATAGCTTGCGGATCAAAAATTACTGATGACTATGCGATATACCAATAGGAGCACTATTCACAGTTGATTTTGATAATCGGTCAACCAAGGGTTCTGGAACCCAAACTGTGATGTAAGGCACAAGAATATAAAGAAATAACAAGAGAAAGAAGAATGCAAATAGAGAGAGAACATAGAAGGTTTTAACATGATTCGGCTAAAGCGAGTACGGCCCCTACATTCACGATGAATGTATTTGCTTTGAAGTTATTTTTCTGCTTGTCTTAGCAGAATTACACAAATCACTATTCTCTTTCCATTTCAGTAGAGTTTCTACATGTATTTTCTATATCTCTGTTACAGTATTTTCCCCTCCTATTTATAGAGGTTGGGAAGATTACAAGTCATAATTTATCACTATAAAGCTATGATTATAGCCATAACAGATAATAAATGCTTGGTGTCGAGTAATAAATGCAGGGCAAATCATTATTGGATTTTGGAGGCTATTCTACAGGTTGAAAGTGTGTGCTCAGACTGTCAGTTAGACATCAGCTGTTCCCAATTATGTCGGAGGAAGCTTACAGTAGTCTTAGTCGATTGGAGGTGCTCGAGCTCATGCTGTGTGGTTTGTTGTCTAGTTTCAATGACCTTACACTGGATTGGGTCGTATTCTTCGCCTGGGTTTAGCCCATTGGACCTTTTGCTAGTCCATTTCATTTAGTCCATAAAATGCCCATAACACTAGCCCCTCAACTCTCAGTTAATTCTGCAAGTTGGGAGTTATTTCTTTCAGGCAGGGTCTCTTTGTTCGTGGCTTGCGGTGCTGCCAGGTTCTCCATCTGTAACCTATCATATAGTCATAGTCTCCAAGCATGACCTCTTGTGTGGTCATTTTAAGTTTCAGCCTTTTGCTTCATACTTAGCCATACTTTTACTATATCTATTTTATACTTGTTGGCGTGGCAAATTTGCTTTGTACTGAGTCGTTAGATTTAGAATAGTTGGGTGTCTTCTGGACCTTTCAAAAAGGTTAGGTTAGTCTATATAAAGCATGAAAAAATCTTTCTTCTTTTGCAGAGTAGTCTAATAGGTGCTTCGGACGAGCCCCCTCTGTCTAAGATGATAAGAACCCTTGGTGGAATTTTAAAAGGTGTACATAGTCTGTAGTAAGAGTTCCTCCCCAAGGATCTTGGGATGTTTTGTTATGGAAATCTTCTGTGAGTAGTTCCTCTTTGAGGATCCCAGGAAGTTTTGTTACCTTTCTCCGCCTCCTCTTCATGGTCAAGTTGATTAAGGTAGCTTTTTACCTCCGTTCTCTAGTTCCCTTGCATAGCGAAACAATTCAATTGGTTTTTCTAGACACTGGGGGTTGTCAGGCCGAAGGACGAGCTATTAGCGCTAGAAGAAGATAGGAGAGAGGGGCTGGAATGGTCTGGTCCATTCATAGGCCATGACTTCCATAAGTCCAGTTTCTCCTATTTATTATAGTTATAGGCTTATTCCAATCTTTGTATGCAGAATTTTCTTATATAAACTGACCTCATCGAAAGAGGTTTTGTAATGAAAGTTGCCTTTTTTCTCTCATTCTAAGTGTGTAATTGATTGTCGAGCATTGCAAGAGAAAATATTTAACTTTTTTCACAATTTGATGCCTGCATATTACTTTTAACCAAGTACGGGGCTAAGTGTCCAATTTAACGAAGGTAATCTGCCTTATCTCGTAATGAACTTGAATATTAAATTGCCTCAGATAATAGCGAGCTTTCAATTTGCTTAAGAACCACGAGTGGTTGATGGCACAAGTCCCATGGTATTTAGACTGTGCTTCAGTTAGAATCATCTCACGAGTGGTCGGTGTGATCAAGCTAAGGTGAGTTCGCATAAGCAGAGGGCGATTAGATATGCCTGAGCTAGAGATTGGGCTTAGCGCTCTGCGCTAGGTATGCCCAAGATGAGATGAGCTCGTGAGGCTTAGCGCATTGCGCCAAGTGTGCCTGAGCTAGAGATTGGGATTAGTGCTCTACGCCAGGTGTGCCCAAGATGAGATGGGCTCATGAGGCTTAACGCATTGCGCCAGGTGTGTCCAAGCTCAAGATGAGCTTGTAAGGCTTAGCACATTACACTAGGTGTGCCCAAATTGGAGATGGGGCGATTAGGTGCGCCCACAAGCTTAGCGTATTGCACCAGGTGTGCCCGAGATGAGATAAGCTCGCGAAGCTTAGTGCATTGCGCCAAGTGTGCCTAAGCTAAGGTAAGCTCATAAGGCTTAGTGCACTATGCTAGATGTGCCTGAGTTGAAATGAGATTGCAAGAAAGCAGTGAATATTAGGTCGTAAGAGAGCTATGAGCATTAAGTCGCAAGAGAGATACGAGCATTAGGTTATAAGAGAGTTGCGAGCATTAGGTTGCAAGCGATCTTACGATGCTGGCTGTGATTTACAACTTGGTAGATAGCTTAATACACTTGTTTTATGCATGACTTTTTGATTTTTATGGATAGGGTAATGATTATTGTCTGGACATGTCTGACTTAAATGCTGACACATGCTAAGCCGTTGGATCTCGAGTTATCCAAAGGGCCTTCAAATCTGATAGTTGGGTTATGCACCATAAAAGCTGGGAAGTTCTTCTCCCTTCCTTCATTTGTCTTTTATAGTCCATCATACCCAGACTCTTCCTTTTTCACTCTCTCAGTGGGTACTACAACCATTCACCACCGTTTACCATCTTTAGCTTTACTTTAATTTTCTGAGCATGTCAGACCAAGTTCTAGTTGTTGGGAATCATGTCTATTCACACTTCGGACTTTTTCTTCATTTGGCACAGTAAGTTTCTATCCCTTGTTTTCTTGTTTCTGGGTTTTGATTTCAAAACCTTTATGAGTATGCTTCAAACTGAAATGCATTTTCCCTTTAGCTGTATTTGGTCTATTTGCCAGTAAGTGTTAAGGTTTCTGGCAGTGGTGGAATTTTAACTAGTTTCCTGGGCTTTGTCAACCTAATAGTCAAAACTTTTCTTGTATTTTGAAATTGGGTCTAGACGATTTGAGGTGGTTGAGACTATTCCTTTTTAGGACAAGCTATTTAGGGTTAGAGACCAGTTTATGCCTAATGGTCTAACCATTTCCTTTTTCCTCTTTGTGTAGATGTCTCTGCCTAGTAGCCGCCACCACCACCTAATAGTTATTGAAGACAATGAGTCCGAAGAGAGTGGAGAAGTACTCCATGTTGTTGAGGGTGTGACCTCCTAGAGCGATGAAGTCACTACTGAGTTCACAGCTCGCTCTGGACCAGAGGAGTCTATAGCTTCCTCCCCTTCATACATTACTCTTCTAGCATTAAGTTCAAAGAGCTTGGGGAGATTGCTGAGGTGTACTTCTTTTAGAACGGCTGCCGTATTCTGGCATCGTCTTGTAGCGACCATGCTGCTTACCCCTTGAGAGATTCATTGCCATTAGTGTCCACCACCTTAATGCTGGTCTTAGGTTCCCAGTCGCCCTTACATAATTGACTTTTTGAATGAGTTAAAGCTCGCTCCTACTTAATTGACTCCTAATGCCTATTTCACCTTGACTTCCCTAGCACTGGTCCATCTCGAGAAAGGCCTCTCTCCCCCTCCTACTGACATGCTCTGTCATCTCTATAATATCAAGAGCATTGGATGGCAGGAAAGGATTTACTACCTGTCGGCCCATCCTTCTAAATACAAGAAAGTTTTACCTCATGGGGACACTAAGGGAAAATCCAACGTGGGCCCTTATAAGACTTGCTGGTTTTATGTTTCTTGTCCATCCTTGCATCGCCTTGAAAATTTTTCATTTGTTTTGTACCCAGGTGAGCGAGCTGAGGGTACATAGATTGATCTTGTGTTTTCATTTTTCCTCAGGTCTAACCCTTTTATGGTTTTCTTTGTAGATGGAGTTGGAAAAGAGAGGCCAGAGTTGAGTGCGAGGGAGGCAGAGGTGCTCAATCAGCTCACTGTCTTTGACAACTTATAGAATAACTCAAAATTTGATGAGGAGCTTACAAGCTCACGGGCTTTCTCTTGCCATTGGTACAGAGCTTATTGAAAATTCGTAAGACATCGGAGCTCGCGGAATAAGGGAAGTTGCTCTAGCCAATTTAAGTGAATAAAGCGACATGGGAAAAGTTGACTTGGTTCGACCTCCACTTTCAGTGAGGTCAAAATGTGTCATTACCTCCGCTTCCGCTTGGTTGATCGTCCTTCCTTTTCTGTTTTTGCTTTGGCTTCCACCTATATTGGTGGTCATCCCTCTACTACTACCGCTCCTAATCCCGTTCGAGCTAGCTTTTTTTTTTCTACTTTAATGATTGTAAAGGAGACTTTGCTTGCCCTAGCTCTTATTTTGCAACTGGGGTTAACTGAGGCTGAGGGAGAAGCATCGAGGTCTCCAGATTGTAGAGAGGAAGCTCTAGCCAGACCTCCTCCTAAAAGATAAAAGATTGACAAGGGGAAAGAGGTTATCACTTGTTCTGAAGAGGGGTCTGAGGGTGCCCTAGGGGACCTGCCTAAAGGTTTGGGCCCTAAGACTTTTGCGTTTTACGGCATTGTTAACAAAAATGTGGGCCAAATCTTGGGGGCTCATACAGAGTCTCTAGAAAATGATAGGATATGGGGGAGCATCTTGATAGAGATTTTCATCTGCCACTGCCTGATGGTTAGTGTTGCCTTTTCTCATTTTCCTTATTTTTTGCTCATACCCTCATTCCTTGTGTTCTTTTTCAAGGGACGTTGGAGACAATAAAATTAAGGGATGAAATCTTAAGCTCGGAGGAGGAGTGATACCAGCTTGAGTCTAACCTGGCAGCAGCATCCAATGAGGTGGTAGAGTTGAGAAAGAAATTAGAGGATGCCCAGGCTAAACTGTAAAGCATCGATGTCACGAGGAAGAAGGCTGAAGAATCCTTTGCTCATGAGACTACCGCCCTGACCTTAGGACTTCGCAGGGCTCAGGATGAGTTGAGATAGAGAAAGGAGGAATTGGCAGTGTTAGTGAGAGGTGTTGAAATCTTTCAAAAGTAGTCTGAGGCTGCCCAGGGAAGGGCAAATCGAGCTAAAGATAGGACATTGCGAGTTGAGGAAGTGGCCAAGCGAGCTGAAGAGGCAACGAGGAGAGCTGAAGAAAGGGCCGCATAGGCTAAGGAGGAGATCACTAAAGTTAAAGAGGAAATATCTACCATAATTACTCATGCTGAAGAAGCTATGATTTCCAATACCACTGATAGTTTCATGTATACCTTATGGCGGAGGCATCCGGATTTTGACTTCTCTTTCTTCAGTGGGGAGATTAAGGAGATCATTCAGGGCTTCATTCAGGATGTGGAGGAAGCCTCAGCCCTGGGTGTCGAAACTGTTGGTGATCTTCCTACTCAGGGTAATGATTAGGCCGAGAATAGCTCACTAATACAGGAAGTGGCCATTGTTGGGCTCAAAGGACAAGTAATAAAGAATCCCCTTATGCCTATCATGGACTCTTCTGCTCCTCAGGACTCTTCTGCCCCTCAAAACTCTTGCAGTCTCCCAGCTACTTTGTAGATAGATCCCTCGTATTTTAGTTTTAAGTTGTATATTTTTCAAAATTTTCTTTGACACTTATTGTGATGGAAATATCTTCGTATGAACTTTTATTTTTACTGCAAATTTTTGCAGTGATCTTTCTTTTTGGTTTTTGGGCTATTGAAAATTTAGGCACTTTATTATTTTATAGAGATGATGAACCAAATTGTTGGTCTCAAATGCTATATTAGTGAATTGAGTAACTCTAGATGAGCTGTAGTGAGCTTCTTATCTTTGCAAGACAGTCAGTTAGGCTGTCCTCTCATAATAGAGTTTCTTTGTTGAACCTAATAGGACCATTTTTTAGGGAATACACTAGAAAGTTTGCCAGATATAGAATCAGAAAAGGAGTTCTTCAAATTTTTTTATTCAAAATTTCAAAGAACATTACAAATTCATAAAGCCAAATCACCTTTTATTGATAATATAGCCAGAGATGTGTTGCATTCCATGCTTGAGGGAATTCAACTCCATTTATATATGTTAAATGATATGACTCGTTATTCAAATTCTTCTTTATTATGTATGGTCCTTCCCAGTTCGGACCCAAGGTTCCCTCACTGGGCTTTCGAGTCCCTGGTAGGATTAGTCATAGCACGAGCTCACCTAGTCTATAGCTCTGAGTTCGGACCTTCCTATTATAGTATCTCACTATCCTCTCTTGGTATGTTGTAATTCTTAAGCAAGCTATGTCTCTCAACTCTTCAGTGAGGTCGAGACTTGCAGCGATCAGTTGGTTATTTTCCTCAGGATCGAAGGTTGCTCTCTGATGTGAAGTTACCTCATGCTCTGTCGGTATCATTGCCTCAAACCCGTAGACCATTGAGAAGGGTGTCTCTCCTGCAGTACTACGAGCCGTGGTTTTATAGGCCCCTAATACCTTTGGCAGCTCATTTACCCATACTTCATTTCTAGCCTCCAATTTCATTTTCAAGATCTATTTGATGATTTTGTTTATGGCTTCAACTTGCCCATTAGCTTGAGGATGGTCTACAACCAAGAAGCTCTTTTCAATTCTGAGGTCATTACAGAAATTAATAAACTGCTCACTAGTGAACTAAGTACCATTATCTGTTATGATTTACTGAAGGACCCCAAATTAACAAATGATATTACTCCACACAAACTTCTCGATCTTGGAAGAGGATATCTCAGCTAGTTCTTTTGTTTTAGCCCACTTAGTGAAATAATCGATAGTAACTGCTGTGTACTTGCAATTTCCTTGACTTGTTAGAAAATGTTTGATTAGATCGATGCCCCATATTGCAAAAGGCCAAAGGCTGACCATTTGTTGAAAATAGGCTGGAAGAGCTCGAGGAACTTTGGAGAACGTCTGACATTTATCACATTACTTAACAAGGTTGATTACGCCCTTCTTTATGGTTGGCCAAAAGAAACTTTGTCAAAGTGCTTTTTGGGTTAAAGAGAGCCCCCCGGCATGATTTTCACAGTGTCTAGTGTGAATGTTTTCAAGGACGATCTCACATTCAAGATTATCGATACATTTAAGTAATGGGGCTGAAAAAGCCCTCCTGTAGAGCGCATTATTGATAATGCAATACATAGCAAAATGAGCTTGCATACATCGTGTTTCTAACTTATTCTTTGGAAGCTCGCCGTCTCACAGATGTTTCATGATCAGACTCATCCATGAGTCTTGGGCCACAATAGTTGTGATCAGAACATCATTTTGCTCGATGCTTGGGACCAGAAGAGTCTCTACCAGAATTACACCTAAGAAACTTGTATCCTTGGTTACAGCCAAGCAAGCTAGTGTATCCACATGGGCATTTTGAACTCATGGGATTTGACTAATTTTATACCTCTGGAAATTGCAAAGTAGCCCTTGGACTTTTTGGAGGTTGGTAGCCATTTTCGATCCCTTTGCTTGGTACTTGCCCTTTATGTGACAAACAACGAGCTGAGAGTCGCTAAAGATTTTTAGATTCTTAGCTTGTACTTCCTTTTCTAAATGCAATCTTATGAGCATTGCCTTGTATTCTACTTTGTTATTGGTGGTCTGGAATTCAAACCGTAATACACAGAGGATTTTGTGTCAATCTGGGCTGATTAACAAAACTCCAGCTCCAGCTTGTTACTCGCAAGAGGATCTGTTTATGAAGAGTTCCCACTATAGACCTTCTATTGCCTCCACTTCATCTTCTATTGGCCCAGTGAATTCTGTAATAAATTCTACCACCGCTTGCCTCTTGATCATTGATCTTAGTTTGAATTGAATATCAAATTAAGTGAGCTCGATAGCCCACTTCAGCAGATGTCTTGAGGTGTCTATTTTTTGCAAAATTTATCTCAGTAGGTATTGAGTGAGTACCTCGATGGTATACACCTAGAAGTAAGGCCCTAACTTTCTAGAGGCAATCATAAGGCTATATGTGAGCTTTTCCATTGGCATGTAGTTCTTTTCAGCATTCACTAACCTTTTGCTCACATAATAAACTGGGAGTTGGACTCCACTTTCTTCCTAGACAAGGGCGGTGCTGACAGCATGCTGGGACACTCCCAAGTAAAGAATAAGAATCTCACCTCCTTATGGTTTGGATAGAAGTAGAGCTTGGCCCAAGTATTCTTTTAAGTGTTGGAAGGCAACTTTGCATTCCTCAGTCCACTCAAATCGCTTAGCCTTTCTTAGGACATCAAAAAATGGCTTGCATTTGTCTGTTGCCTTAGAGATAAATCTACCAAGCACTGTAACTTGACCAATGAGACTTTGCACGTCTTTGATCCTTGATACTGACCTCATGTCAATGAGTGCCTTAATTTTCTTTGGGTTCGCTTAAATTCCTCCACTGTTTACCATAAACTCGAGAAATTTTCCTGAAGACACTCTGAAAGCACACTTTAACAGACTCAATTTCATCTGGTACCTTCTTGAAATCTAGAACATTTCTTCCAAGTCCTTTACATGTTCCGTGACCTATTTAGACTTCATGAGCATATCGTCTACATAGACTTCTATAGTCTTCCTGATCTGTTCTTTGAACATCATATTGACCAGACATTGGTAGGTCGCTCCTTCATTCTTCAAATTGAATGGCATCACTTTATAATAGTAAAGTCCTCGATTCATAATGAATAAGGTGTGCTCTTCGTCCTAAGGCTCCATGGGCATCTAATTATGGCGTCTATGAAGCCGAGCAACTGATGCTCGGCTGTTACATTAATGAGCTAGTCAATTCTAGGCAACGGGAAGCTGTCCTTCAGGCAAGCTCTATTGAGGTCAGTGAAGTCTATACATGTCCTCCATTTTCCATTTTTCTTCTTCACCAAAATGGGGTTTGCTACCTAGGTCAGGTAATGGGCCTCTCGGATGAACTTATTTGCTAAGAGTTTGTCCACCTCTTCTTTGAGGGCTATAGATCGCTCGAGAGTTAATGGTCTCCTCTTCTGGTAGATCGATTTATGGAGAGGATCCATGCTCAGCTTATGCAACATGATCTTAGGGTCGATCCCCACCATATCCTCGTGGTTCCATGCAAAAATATCTAGGTTTTCCTTGAGGAAATCAGTTAGCTAATCCTTAACATCGGGAGAGAGATTCTTGCCTAGTTTTAGACATCTTTCACTATCCTCCTCACTGACCCGTACTTCTATGAGCTCCTTAATAGGCCTGATTTCCCTATCTGCATCCAGGTCACAGGGGTCAAGGTCATGGCTAACCCTTACCGTGCTCGGGGCTGGAGATTTCTCACTGGAGACTACGTTGACTCTTTTTCCTTTTCCCTGATTCTAACGGTGACCTCATAGCATCGCTATGCCGTGTACTGTTCTCCTCATACACACCCAACTCCATTGGGGGTGGGGAATCATATTGTCAAGGTCTTAGTTGATATGACCAAATCTAGATCATTCATCATGGGTCGACCTAACACAATATTATAGGCCAAGGGGCAATCAACAACCAAGAAGTCGGTTAGGATTGTGGCTTGATAGTCTTGGTCTCCTAGAGTGATTGGGAGCCTGACTTGTCCTATTAGGAAGATAGCATCCCAGGTGAAGCCAAAGAGTGGTTATGGTAAAGGCTTCAAGTTGCTTTCATCCAACCCTATTTGTTCAAAGCATTTTTTATACATAACATTTACTAAATTCCCAGTGTCCAGCATAATCCTTCGCATGTCGGTATTGGTAATCTTCACTCGTATAACAACAGCATCATTGTGCGGTGATTGAATTCTTCGCGCATCATCATCCACAAACATGATACATTCTAAAGCAGTATTTGCTCTCTTGGTAGGCCTTTCTGATCCACAATTCACAGATAAGACATAGCTCGCACTTCAAACGTAATGTTCGTGCGACCCATGCGAGGTACCATTAATATGTGGCCCGCCATGAATGATATAGATAGTTCTTACTATAGTCGGTTGCTCTTACTCGTCCTATTAGGACGGTTGAGCGATTGACTGGGATCGCTGAAGTCGTTGCCCTGTAGGTTACACCACATAATCCCCTAGATGACCTCTTCTAATTAGGTCTTTGATTGTATCTTTAAGTGACCTACATTCCAAGGTATTGAGTCTGATGTTATTGTGGTAGGCGCAGAACCTATTAGCGTCCTTGTACTTGTGGGGGATCTTCAAGGGCCTAGGATGCCTGAAATCCTCTCGGTGCTTCTCCGTAGCAAATGTCCTGTCCAAGGTGTCAAATAGGATACTATAATTATTGTATTGACCTAGAGGTTCAAGTCACTCCCTCCTTACTTTCTTTGCCAGTTGAGCTTCAGAGTTAGCATTCTGACCTATCTTGCTCTTTCCGTGATTATCCCTTTCTTACTTTGATTGAAGGTGGAGCCACCTTCCTCACTTTTTCGTCTAGGTTTCTTTGAACCAAAGGTCTCTTCCCACTTGACCTCCTTTGCAGCTAGTTTGTAGAACTCTCCCAAGTCTCTTACTGGAGATTTGTAAATGCTTCTGTATAACTTTCTGTCCTTGCAAAGACTTGCTAAGATCATTGTTAAGATGCTATCATCTGAGGGGTTTTCTACGTTATTCACCTCGCTGTGAAACCTGGTGATATAGTCCTTCAACAAATCATCTTTGCATTGGAAAATTGTAGCGAGGTGGCAAGACGGCATAAGCTATCTTCTCAAAGCTCAGTATTGGTCAATAAACTTTCTCTAGCATTCCTCCCAACTTCTAATGTTACGAGCTGGAAGGTTCTTGAACCATACCTAGGGAACATCTCCGAGGGTAGCTGGAAAGACATGACACTTGACCATGAGATTAGTTGTCTAAAGGTCCATTTGGATATTAAAAGCATCCAAGTGGTCATAAGGGTCACTTTTTCTATCATAAGAAGGGATAGCAGGGACATTGAACCGGTGAGGAAGCAGTTCCATCTCAATTTCCTTAGAGAGTGGGGCTCTCTCCTCATAGCAACCTAACTGATCTTGAGCTGAGGGCCATTTTTCCAACCGTTGGACCCTCTGTAACAACTCATTCATCACCAAATCTTACACGTCGATCTGACGGCTTCTAATACTGTCTGGAACTACGTTTGAGCCCTCAGTGTAATGCGAGCCTCCAGGCCATCTACCTTTATCGTGATCGCAGTCTCAATGATCATTTTGCTCAAGCTGGGAACTGGAGGAGCAGAGGGAGTCTACACACTAAGGTTCTCCTCCTGCTGGTTTTTCTCCTTGAACCTGCGCCTCCCTTTGTGGCTCCCGATTCGTCTTTCCTACTACTGCAGCCCTAGCTTGTCTCTAGGCTTCTTAGGTGTGCACCTGAGTTAACGTTATGACCACATCAACAAGTTTTCTGATCGTGTTTTCAAGTGCCTCCTAGTGTTGGTGTAACTCCTACACACCATCAGTTTCCAGGGGAATAGAGGAAGCACTTGCTAGGACTGGACTCCCTTCTTCCAACATGTTCCATTATTGTTGTTGACGGCCACCCGTCTGGTTCGTGGCAGTGTCAAAGCTCCTAGTTGTTCATCTTCTTGCCATTTCAAATGATTAATGAATCGATGGAAGAGTAGTCTGGTCCCATCGGGCATGCCAAAATATTGATGATCCATTTTAGTGTTCGGTCAACCAAGGGTTCTAGAACCCAAACTGCTATGTAAGGCACAAGAATGTAAAGAAACAACAAGAAAAAGAAGAATGCAAACAAAGAGAACACAGAAGGTTTTAACATGGTTCGCTAAAGCCAGTACGATCTCTATGTCCATGGTGAATGTATTTGCTTTGAAGTTATTTTTTTGCTTGTCTTAGTAGAATTACTAAAATCACTGTTCTTTTTCTATTTCAACAGAGTTTCTACATGTGTTTTTCTATATCTCTGTTGCAGCATTTCCCCCTCCTATTTATAGAGGTTGGAAAGGTTATAAGTCATAATTTATCCCTATAAAGCTATGATTACAGCCGTAACAGGTGATAAATGCTTGGCGTCGGGTAATAAATGTAGGGCAAATCATTGTTAGGCTTTGAAGACTATTTTGCAGGTTGGAAGTGTGTGCTCAGACTATCGGCCAGACATTAGTTGTTTCTAATTACGCTGGAGGAAGCTTGCAACAGCCTTAGTCAGCTAGAGGTGCTTGAGCTCATGCTGTGTGGTTCACTGTTTGGTCTCAGTGACCTCACACTAGATTGGGCCGCACTCTTCGCTTGGGTCTGGCCCATTGGACCTTTTGCCAATCCATTTCACTTAGTTCATAAAATGCCCATAACAAGCACAAATTTGATGAAAATGATGGATTGCTTTGATAATCCATAATGATGTGTGAGATCATATAGTGTTGCCTATTAGCTGCAAGTCTATTGGATACAAAAGGTCTTTAAGACCAAAGATATTCAAACGGTGATTGAGAGTAGCAAAAGGCTACATTTAGAAAGAAGACTTTGATTATAAAATATTTTAATTAAAAACTCGTTTCAAGTTGTTATGACTCTAGTAGCTCATTTTGATCTGAAACTTTACCAGATGAATGATGGTCTTTTTGAATTGTGATTAGTCAGAAATCTATATGAAATTATAATGTTTTGTGAAAAATTATGAAATGTATAAAAAAATTTAAAAATTGCAAATTTTCGTAAGAATTGTTAAAACAGGGGAGCGGAAAGGAAGCAAAAGTCTTCTGAAACACCATAAAGCTCTAACTATATAGTGTGTGGGGACAGCTTCTTTGTACTGAAGTTGGCAATTTGTGGAAAATAAGAAGTCTCTGCAAGTTGTTTGTCAATTAGACCCTCATTCTACACGTGTAACACGGACCGGAAATGCTAGGCAATGAAGTCCGCTACACGCAAATGCCACGCTGCATACGTGGAAACGAAAGATAAGAAGCATAAAACCAACGATAAAAAATGTAAATTTTATGATTGACTATTTCTATCATTTGATTATTTTTTTAGTTTTAAAATAAATTAATTAAATAAAAAATATAAATTTTAATATAAAAATTATAATTCAACGATAAAAGCATTTAATTTTTTAAAATATCAACTCCATGTAGAATTATTCAAAAACTTATCTGTCAATTTCATAATAATCAGAATCTATGCGTATGGTAAACTTATGATTTCAATTTTTGCGTGACATTCGTTGGACACGTATCTAATTGTTTGATTTCATGTAGAAAAAGGGGCACACTGACTGGGAGGACTAGAAATAAAATTCGAGGACGACCAAATGACCCACTATTTAATACATTAGTGATTTTTAGTTAAATTAATAAAATTATTTCCTAAATTCTTCGCATTCACATTATTTTTAACAAACAATCAATTATTGAATGATCAATTAATTAAACTCTTTCAGCGGGAGATCTTGACTGAACAATTAATTCTGTGTTAAATTTCGACCATTTCTTTGCTGTCTTTTGTTATATTCTTGTCATGTGAAGGGGGTAGATTAAAAAAATTTATACATAATAAGATCCAAAATCATTTTTTATGTGCAATGAAATTAACAAAAAATTTGTGTTTATCTCAAAAAAAATTGTAAAAGACAAGCGCGTATAATTCAAAAAAATGAGAACAAATGAAATTTAATATTCACACATACATATATAACATAATTAACCTATAAGAAAGATAATATTTTATATATAATTAATTCAAGATTTATGTATATATAAAATAAGATTCTCAACTATAATATTTATGTTTTAGTGATATAATCTAGTTAAATATTATTTTTAAATTATCCTTACAAATTAATAAATGTTAAAGATTTTATTTATAATTTAATATAATAATTTTTGAAAAAATGAATGATAAAAGAAAAATATAATATAAGTAATTAATAATCAATATTCTATCAATTGAAGATAAAAATTTTGATTTAAGTTTTTTTTTTTTTTAAGAACCAGCATCAAAATTTAGAATAATGCTAAATATATAATATATACATAAATATATGAGAAAATGTTAGAGTGAAGTGATAAGATAGTTCAGCTCCTGAAGTCATAGAATCTTGGACTATACCTTCAAGATGCATCATGGTAATCGTACTCCTCAATCCTCACTAACCAATAACTCAATTTTAATTATTTTTTTATGATAGTATCAAAGGTTAGGAGAGAAGATTGAAAAGTGATATCGTTTTTTCATGACAGTGAAAGGGAGAATGAAATTTTAATTATTTTTTTAATATTTTGTTTTCTCAACTCAAATTCTTTTATTGAAGGAACTATTATCTATAATATTAACTTCTAAATAATATACTTGTAAATATCAAATAATCATCATTATAAATACGCTTAGAATTTATTTTTTATTTATTCAAATTAATTTAAAAATAAATAATTAATAAATGATATAATTAAAGATAATCCCAAGAAGCCCCTTATTTGTCATGTAACACAGGTAAATATTTCTGGGAGTGCAAGTTAAATTCAAGAATAGTATCCACGCCCACCAGTGCAAGTACGCCAACACATAATTCATCATCCACAGATGAGGTAGCAAATCTCAATGTCTTTTTTTTTTAATTGATGCGGATCAGATCTGGTTCCCTCCCGTCAAACACGCCCCACTTCAAATATGTTAAAGAATTGGATTAGTTAAAAGTCTGACAAAATTTGGCCTGGAGGTTCAAATTTTATTTATTTTTAATTTCTTTTGAATTAAAAAAATATATTTGTGAAAATTCTTTTATTAAAAACACATAATTTTTTTATTAATAATAATTCGTTTGATATAGAATATATTATTTAACCATATCTAATATAATATTCAAAAAAATTTAAAACTTATCAAATATTTAATTGTTAAATATAAATCATCAAATTACAATCCTAGTTCAAATCTGATCCGTCAAACAAAATTCGTTAAATTTAAAGGTCTTTACCATCCTAGTCTTCATCAAACAAAGAACTTTTATTTTGTTGAATGGTACATTGACACAAAAGAGTTCAAATATCAATAATTTCAATTGAACCATTCCACCGAGTTTGGGTTGTTGGTGCTTAAAGTTCTCAAATTATTAGCAGAGTGATTTCAATTAGAATAAGTTATTGGGAATGGTCATGTATTAAAAAATTTGGATAGAATATTAGAAGTGTTAAATTTAATCTTACTCATTATTAATGTAAAAAGAAATTACAATTAAAACTGAAGTTATTCCATGTAACCTTTAATCTAATAATGATTTTGAAACATCTTTAAAAGTTTAATCAAACATGATAAAAAAAAAAAAGAGAAATTCAATTATCAACTCTTAAATTAATTCTAAATCATCTAAAAGTTATAACAAACATACATTTAGGGTTTTGAAGGGCAAAATATGTGTGTGAATGGGGAAAGTTACTTTGGACTAAACTTCCCAATTTGTGGAAAATAAGAACTTTCACAAAACGACAATTTATTTGTCCGATCAATATTGACCATTGCCATTAGTATTCAATCTTCGCTATAGAGCCTTTGCAAATCGTTATTCAATCAAACAATCAATCACTTATTCCGTGTAATATGGGTTGGAAATATTGAGTGAGATGAAGCCAAACAGTATATTTATATAAAGAATTTAGTTACGGTCATTTTTAGTTGGATCACATTGATAATTGATACACGATTTAAAAAATTTATTTTAATATATTTTTCTATTTTTAAAATTTAAAAATCATCTCCATGTATATTAACATTATAAAAACTTAATAGAAAAAAAATATAAAGTAACTTTTTTGTGAAGATTATCAAGTTCAATCACCACTACTTCATAAACCATAATTATCAAGATAAAGTGTCATTTTTTTAATGAAATGTATTAATTTACTTTATGTACATTCGTTTCTTTGCTTTTTCTTTTTTTATTTATAGAAGAAAGTTCTATTGGGGATAAAATAAATTGATTCATTTTAAGAACAAGTCATATTCCGAACTCCTTTAATGGTTTATAATAAACAATTACAGATAATTTAATCATTCAAAATTTATGCATGATTTACTTAAATCAAAGCAATTGTTTATAGACCCAAATTGTATAACACTGAAAATACAAACACACCTGATATTATATAATATAACTCATCCATCCTCTTAAAATTCAAGGCTAAATTAAGAAATTGCTATATAGCTCTTCAACTCCGAACCATTAATCTCCCTGGTTTTGATGACTTTTAATCTTCATGGAATCAATTTTTGATGATTTAAGTTCTTAGAAAATTGCATGAAATTTGAAACATAAAAATGTAATTAGAGATTGGTAAGTAAGGAGCTAGGGGTAAAAGGATTAAAGGATACAAAATAGTGCCTAGCTCCCCTTGAGCTTGTTGCTTTTCCATTTTGTTGAAAAATTTGTGCTAAAAAAGAATGATTTTAGAATTGAGATTTGTTGCATGAATTGATTTATGTATTTATACATCAGGTCTTGAATCGATCCTGGAATCAATTGATGTATGATTGAATCGGTTCAAGAATCGATTCATCAAGGATAATAGACATTTCAAAAATTTTGAAACAATGTCGAAGGATTGAAAATTTTATGAATCAGTTTGTGAATTAATTCATAGTCACTACAAGAAAAATGGTCAATACCTGCGGATTTTCCTGTGGATTTTGGCTTAAAATCCGTAGGTAATGCATTTCTTGCGGATTTTCCTGCGGAAAAAAATCCGCAGGTATAATGTTTGTAGAAATTTTTTTCCTGCGGATTTAAAATTCGCAAGTATTTTGCTGCGGATATTTTCGGAGAAAATAACACAAAATCCGCAGGTAATTTTTCCACCCATGGCAGATTTTGGTGAATATTTTCTACAGATTTTCCTGCGAATTCAAAATTCGCAGGTAAATCCGTAGAAAATTTTCGTAACTAATTCCGCAGGTAAAATT